>PISX010002758.1:0-151784 GCA_004024625.1 Mellivora capensis
ATGGACTCTGAAAAACAACCTGGGGGTTTTGAAGGGGCGGGGGGTGGGAGGTTGGGGGAGCCAGGTGGTGGGTATTGTGGAGGGCATGCATTGCATGGAGCACTGGGTGTGGTGTAAAACTATGAACTCTGTAACGCTGAAAAGAAATTAAAAAGAAATTAAAAAAAAAAAAAAGAAGTCTAGCTGTATAATCAGATACACCAATAACACTTTCATTGATAATGAGTGAGCACATCCCTTTGTCCTCTTAAGTGGGATACCTATTAGGAAGTGCTTCAGTTTACCTATCAGCTACCTTTACTCCTTGAAAAAACTGGGGGAAAAGGTATTTTGGTAAATGCCTTGATATCCAAAATAGATGTTATAGAATATTAATTCCCATCATACCCTATAAATATGGATTTTATAACTTCATCTTTCTGCATTTATTAATTAAAGGGAGATTATATTTGTTACCCAGACATTAAGTAAAGTGCTGAATCTAAAACCTGTACCCTTTAAACCTAATCTTGACCTCTTAATAGCAGAGACTCTCACTGCCTTGTCTAAGAAGAAGCTCTGTATGTTCTAGATGTGCGGTAATTATGTTGATTTGCCTAAAGGAGTGTTGTTGAGATCATGATGTCATCTCAAGGGTAATGGATGCTTCAGGGTTGTTGAATATTTAATTTGTCAGAAGAGGTCGAAGGAAAAAGATGTTATGCTACGTTTCAAATGTTTTAAGACAGAGAAAATGAGAAGCTCAAACAAACCCATAAAAATAACTGATGGAAACCTCCATATACACAGCCCCAATCTGAAAGAACAGTGATATTGTGTAAGAATAACATACCTATGGTGTGATTAAATATCTTTCATTATAGTGTAGTAATTATAAAATTTACATTAGCAAATACATCTGTGTACTCTGCCTGTGTATTTAGCAGTTGATGTTGTAGTCACTCTTATTATTTTAAAAGTGTCATGATTATTGTAAATATAATACTAAAAGAAAGTTCATATACATGTACATAAAAGCATTAGCAGCAGTTTCCTGGGAAATATATATTAGTTAAATTTAGAGTAATTGTTAAGTAATTGTGTGCATTCGAAGAGCTAGTATCTTAGTTTATTTCTGGATTAATATATATTGAATTTATATCTTAATATCAAGCCCCATCACACCCTTGAAAGTAGTATCAAGTAATCTTTTTAAAAACATACAACCTCCATATTGTTACTCTTTAACTCTTGGACTATAGTAACACTTTCTTAATATTTAGGTGTTGTGGGTTTTTTCCCCCCTGAACAATTTTTTCAGTGATGATAGAAATGTTGCCAAGATACAAAATGAGTAAAAGGAAGCGGGTAAGATGGCCACTTGGGACTATAAATGTATTGCTTTTCAGATGTTACTTGGGCTTAGATTATAATCACAAATTTCAATTTAACACATGTACTTATTCTTGAAGTCTTGTTCAAACTGGTTATTAGAGTCATTCTATGTACATGATTTGAAAATGAAAATGAATGATACTTAATTTCTACCTCTGTGTCATTATTCAAATAAGGTTCGTCATCCCAGATTCATGGAGCATTAGGGATCCATGGATAGCCTTGGAGTGGTTACCATCAATAAGTCCCCTGAATTTATTGCAAATCTGTGGGTGTTTGCATGTGTGCAGTTTGGGGAGAAGGCCTATAGTATAATCAAATCTTAAAATGTAGCACTGGTGGCAAAACTTTGAGATATGAAATATAGCTCATTGGATTAAAAAACTAAATAATGAAAGGCCACTGGAAGGATATTCCCTAACTGTTCATAATGTACAACACTTTAATCTTTAGGATATGGTTGTTTATTCTATGTCTACCTTAATCCATACTCTTTTATACCGTGGCTTACTTTTGAAAATGAATTTTTTGCAATTAAAATTTTATTTCTTAAATTTATTTATCTAGTACATTTACATGATAAATATCTTTAAAATGCAAGAAGTCTTAGCATGAAAAGTTGTGTATATTCCTACACGGCTCACCTAGTAGAGACAATCATTGCTTTGAGTCTCTTGCCTATCTTGGACTCATACGTAGATGATAAACAGAAAAATAGATTCTTTCTCTCTGGGTCTTACATTAAAATTAGAGCACATTATACACACAATTTTGTGGCTTGATGTTTTAATTTAAAAATACACTTTAAGGAGCACCTGGGTGGCTTAGTCAGTTAAGCGTCTGCCTTCAGCTCAGGTCATGATCTCAGGGACCTGGATTGAGCCTGGCATTGGGTCTGTGCTCCGCACAGAGTCTGCTTGTCCCTCACCCTCTGCCCCTCTTCCCCACTTGTGTGGTTTCTCTCTGTCTCTCTCAAATAAATAAAAATCTTCAAAAATACACTTTAAAGATCAGTCCACATCAGTACATACAGAACAACCTCATTCTTTCAGTGTCTTCAAATAATCCATCATGTGGGTAAACCATGATTTATTTAACCTGTCCCCAATCAATAGACATTTAGACACTTTCAGTCCTTTCCTGCTAAACTGTGATGCGATGAATACTTTTGAATGTAGAAAACTTTTGTATGTTTAGTTCCTTGAAATGGAATTGCTGGTGTGAATGGCATATGCATATTTCATTTTTATATGTTGGGTGAATTATCCCCCATAATAAATGTTAGCAAATTTTCCTCCATAGACAACATTAACTTACACTTCCACCAACAATGAATGACTGTGATAATGCAAACTTTTAAGAATTCAGTGCCATTGACTTTGGTTTTGTCAACCAAATTGATGTGTTGGGAATACATTCAGATGACTTCTAGTTTAACTTGTTGGCGTAGTTGAGGAAAAGTAATGTTTCAGACCACTGCAATTCTCTTCAAATGCCTTGTCTTGTGGAAAAAAAAATGCCACGATTGCTGTGCCAAATACTTGGTTGAAATCTTATGACTATTGGGTGTTAATACAACCCAAAGTCTTCTTGGCCTAATAGTTCCATTACTATTTTATTCAACTAATTAACATGAAAGAGCCCATTCGTATTAAATATGTATTTATTTAAGCCATAAACTAAAAGGGGGAAAAATTCTATAACTCTTTAAAAGATTGTGTCAGAGATAATAGATTCCTTTCAGGCATCTAAAAGTTAAGCCAAAAAATATCTGAACCAAACAAGAATCAAATTGTATGTGAGAAATTAATGAAATATATGAAGTGTAGTTTTTATTCCTTCTGTTCATCTTCTCCTTGCCTATAAATGAAAATGCTGAAGTGCTCCAGGAAATGTGATGTTTTTGTAGCATTCCAACCCTGGTAATAATCAGGAAGCACTAAAAATGCTCAAGAAAACTGTTCCACAAATTAACTGAAATTCACACATGGTTAAGTAAGTAACCTAACATGCCTAAACAAACATTTTATATGGTTTCTCATTACTAAACCTTGAAAACAAATCCACTGAAGTAGTTTGTTATCATCCATTTAAATGATATCGTCTAATTTAATCAAAAGTTTTTCTTTAGGGCAAAATAGTTCAGTGTGTGTGTGGATGTTGATGTAAATGTTGCTGAAGAAATGAGGCAGACGTTCTAAGTATGACTTGGATTGTTAAGGAGTACCTTTACACATAGCTTTACCATGACAAGGTGATCAATGTTTGGTTTCCCTGTCCTCCATAAACCACAAGACAGAGTGCTGCTCGTGGATACTGAGTTCAAATCTCAGACCTTTGCAATCTGCAGGCATAAAGCTAATGTTTTCACAATATCAAAGAAATAGGTCTTTTTTTGGTAAGATTGCATAATTCCAAGATCAGCATCCATCTGTGTATATATTTTTTCTCTTAGCTTATGTTAATAGCTTTATTTGACAATTTAATGTTTTCCTTTTTCCTCCTAACAGCAGGTGAAAGAATTCATAAATCTGCCATGAACAGTTGCCAATGAATATTCATATCTAGGATGTCTGATTGCAGCAGTTTGACATTTTTATTTGATTTCCATCAAGAAAAAGAAATGCTTTGTCTCTTAATTCGTAATGCATTCTAATCGGTTTCTGCACATTATACCCTTGGTTAAGTTATTGTAATTGTCAGTATCAAACAATTAATTTACAAAATAAGAATATTTGTTATAACCCAGAAAAAAATGTGACCAACAATTATTCTCACAAACTCATTGAAAATACTATGCCTTTGAGTTTTATTGGGTAATTTGTATTTAAAAAACAACGTCCATACTGAGGACCTTCATTTCTTATCCTAAATGTACTTTCTATTGAATGTGCTGATATCTCCTGTTGGATGAGCTGATCAGGTCTCTAGTGATGTAGGAGTCTCAGGAGTAGGTAACATAAACTTAGCGGGGTCTATCTCCTGTGGATCATGGTTACGTGATTAAGAAGACATAATTGGTTCAACCGGAGACAATACAGGTTTAGTACAAGTTTAGTTGGTATTTGTGGTTATCTGTTAAAAATCCAGACATTCACAGCAGCAAAATTAATTTTTTAATGAAGTGCCTTTAGATTGTCCTGCTTTAGGATTGATCATTTTCCACGATTCTTCTTAAATTAACGCTACATAAGACTCATCTGGAAAGATTGCTAAGATATAGATTCCTGAGCCATAACCCTAGAAATTCTTATTCTCTAAGAATTGGGTGGGGCCCAATAATTTTTATTTCTAACAAGTTCTTAGGTAGTGATGATACTGATCTACCAGAGTGTATTTAAATATCTTATGGTGCTGGCTCTCTATTGGTCTTCTATAAAATATACGCAAGTCTTTCAGATGAAAACACAGTATGGCAAATGATTAAGAAGCCTATACTGGCAGACAGATTGCAGGAATTAAATGGGGGAGGAGTGTTCAGAACAACATACACATTCAACAGTTCAACACAACGAGTGTTTTCTTTAAACCGGATTCTGCATAGTGTTGTTTACATATGGTTTACATTATATGCAAGGAGTTAAAAACTAAGAGTAATTTATTTTTTAAATCCTCTTATGAAGTAGAATCTGCATTCCCCAGCTCCATTTTTTTTATTGAAAAGCTGAATATAATGTAACATAAATTAATGAATCTCTATTCTTAATTATCCATGAATAAAATACAAGAGGAAAATATCTTAACAGATTAGAAGAGAAAACCATGGGAATTAGAGGGCATTTCCCTAGTCTATTACTGAATTCAAAGGATTTATTTTTACTTACAACTTATGAAATGCTGATCCCTTTGTTTTGCAAAGTAGACACATATTTTGAATTTTTTTTTAATTTTAATATGTCTTCACTACCAAAAATAATTTTGTTGGCCCATTGGGTTTATACACTGACTGTGAACAAAAGTGGGTTTTTGTTTGTTTGTTTGTTTTTCCCCTGTGATGGTGGTGGTAAGGGTTGTTTTAAGCAGTAACTTTTCCCAAAACTTTGTGAGAAACCCAAACTTCTTAACTTGGTTTCTCTACCTCAGTATCATCCCTTCCAAGGGTTTTCAATTCTGTTTCCAGACATTTTTCTGAAACACAAATATGACCATGCAATTTGTTATCTTACTTAAAATCTTTTGACAGTCCCATTGCTTTCAGCATAAAATGAACATATCTTAGTCTTGTTCACAAGGTCTCTCATCATTTGACCCCAGCCTACCTCTGTAGCTTTAGAGCTAAACATTGTACTCCACCCATAAAAAAGCAATTTGGGATTCCTTAAAAATACCATGTATCCTCAAGCTACTGATCCCCATACCTAAAATGTCTTCATCTCTTATCTTTCCCACTTAATTCCTATTTGTCTTTTTAGGACTCAACTCATTCTTCTACTTCTTTTAAAAATTTTCCTTTGTGGCCCAAGTTTCTATTAAGTCCCTATTCTCAGGATCCATCTACATACTTCTAGGGTAGCAGGAGCTGCACTTTTCACCCACATCTCTGTAGGTCTTAAAGTCCCAAAGAACAGGAGGGTGACACATATAGCCCAGTTTGTCACAGTGCCAACAGATAACGGAAACTCAGTAAAAACTTTTTAAAAAAAGTTTTTACTTTTTATTTTAAAAAGTATTGTTTTTTAATTATAAAAATGTTATTATTTTTAAAGGATATTTTTATTTATAAGTGTTATTATTTTAGTATTTTAAAAGGTTATTATTTTAAAGGTTATTTTTAATTATAAAAAGGTTATTAATTTCCAACCATGTCATGAGTAGTGAGAAGTAAGACATTGATATCTAAAGTTAAACTTTAGAAGATCTGCTAAGAACTATTATAGCGTTTTGAATGGGAAGGTGACACAATACACACAATGATTTAGGAAAACAAAGATAAGGAATTTAAACTGTTACAGTAACTCATATGTGGGATAAGGAAGATCTACACTTGTGTGGTATTAATGTTGTGAAGCAGGGAGAAATATGTTGAATGAAAGCCTTGACAACTGCATGATTTCTGGACTGGAAGATAAGGATGGGGCGGTGTAATTAGAAATAGAGTGAGGAGAAGGAGAGACATTTGTCTCATGAGGGATGATGGGATTTTTAGAAAGACCAGGCTTATGTAAAGGTCAATGGAAAGCAAGGAAAATCTGTAAGCAATTAAAAATAAGACTCCATGGTATGAGTGGGGTTCTGAGTTTGAGATTTTGAATATGGGTATCAGTTGAATAAAAACAGGGCTGACTTCATGAGCACTGAGCATCTACTTTGTCGGGTAAGAGCAAAAAGAGGTCAGAGGATAAAGGGCCATGGTAATAGAGAAAAAAGAGATTTGACCAAAGAATATATGGCTTTCAAGAGAGAAAAGGTCAATGTTACCAAGATAGTGAATATACAAAACTTCTAAGTCTTTGTGTGCAATAAATTTTTAGTCATGTATACTAGATATTTTGAAGTTTTAGACACATACGAAAATGAAATGTCCTTGTGACTAGCCCACATGGATTATTTTGCTGAGTGACTTTTCTACTGTTCGGCTCTTGGCTTACCCCCAAGTACGCCAGTCCAAGTAGAGTGTGTGCAGCAGCACCGTCTGAGGACTCCTATTTTCCCAGAGCTCTGCTTCTTCCCTTGTATCCCAATCTTCCCTCATCCTTGTCCTTGGTATCTCTCCGCTTCCTGTCTCCTATGTTCTGTCTGCCTTCCTGCCCCTGCCTATTACTTTACATCTCTCCCAAGAGCCCCACCATGGGGGTCTGCCAGGTTGTGGCAAGACCACATGGGAAAAGCACAAAGATTTCCCATAACTTCACTGAAACTGCCTCAGCCACAGTCTCCGGCAACATCTTTTCCCCACCCCTCCAGTGGTGGCCACGCATCTTCTCCCTGTTCCATTGACTACCATATGGCAGTTAACCATTCTTTGGCCAGCAGAGCTGTGATCTCCTAGACCACTTCCTTTGTTCACAGAACTGCCTTGCTGTTTAAAATTAAGTGTGACTCATCCGAACAATAAGGAAACCAGATGTGACATCTGTGGCAAGTCTACCTCTCACCACCACTGAGATATTTGGATGTGAATGCTCTTCATCATTTACTGTGTTGTTATTATCTTGTATTACAAATGATATTTCATGGTGCCCGAAAGAATTGCTTGCCTTTGTGTAGCAATTGGTATTATAAAATTATTTTGAGTAAGTTATTTAGCTTGATATATAAACATGGCTTTGATCTAAGGACAATTACCCTAACTTCACAAGAGAAGTGACCAAGATCCAGTGTGGCTGAGTGATTTGCTCTCAGTGACATGCACGGATGTGGCATGGCTGACCCCGAGCTGGTATTTTTCTCATGAAACCAACTTGGTAACTTTTAGTTTCTTCATGTTTTCCCTGATGATAATAAATTTGTGGAGCATATTCTCTTCTCAGAGGCTTTTTATTTCCATTTTTCATGCAAAAATACTGTTTCAGTAGGGTCATTTACAAATAAGACAATTGAGAGATCGTGGTTCTCAGGAAGAGTTCCGTCCATGAGTCTGGGGCAGAGCTAATACTTGAAGCCAAACTTCATGATAATTATCCCCATAAGATTTTTATGGTGGATGCTGTCCTCTGGATCCTTTTTGGTTTTGTTCCTTTTCTTAGTTCTTAGAACATACTCGAGGATGCATTATCTTCAGGCAGTCTTTATTTGGTACTACTAGTGAAACATTGAGGAAATTCACATTTCCGTGCTTCTACCACATAGCCTATTGTCTGCCGCCTTTCATTACTACTTGGCCCCTTAGTTTTCCATCTTTGTTGCACGTTTTCAGATAGTCTGATGACTTCTTCACTACATATGATAAATCATACTTAATTCTCTATGATCCAAAAACGAACTTTTTAAAAGCCTTTGTCCCTATTTTTTTTCTCAGACTCTCACCTTTAATTCACAGATGAATGGTATGCCCTTTTCCCCCCATTGCCTCACCCACTTTTTAAAAACAGGGATTTTTTAAATATGTGTGTGCATATGTGTGTGTGATAAAAGGAAGGCATGGACTTTCTCATCAGTCCGTCCATATCAAACTCTGAACCACCACTCAGCTAAAACGGTTCTCATTCTCGGCAAAGTCACTGGTGACCTCCAAAATGTCAAATCCAGTCAGTGCTCTTTCCCTCTTCCCCTGACTTCTCTGTAATACTAGTAAGAGCCAATAACTTCATTATTTTCAAATTCTCAGCCTTTCTCTGCCCTGATAGTATAACTCTTTGAATATCTCCATTTGGAGAAAATAGGGTAGAATTGTGAAGAGGAAGGGCACTAGAGCCAGCCTAATGGACAACACCACTGACAGTGTCATATTGAGCAACTTATTAACTTCTTTGTGCCTGCTTCCTTTAAAATGGGGGTAATAAGGAGTGCCTGGGTGGCTCAGTGGGTTAAAGCCTTTGTCTTTGGCTCAGGTCATGGTCTCAGAGTCCTGGGACCGAGCCCCACATCGGGCTCTCCACTCAGTGGGGAGCTTGCTTCCCCCTGTCTCTCTCTGCCTGCCTCTCTGCCTACTTGTGATCTCTGTCTGTCAAATACATAAGTAAAAAATCTTTAAAAAATAATTTTAAAAATGCAGGTGCTAACAGTACTTCACTTATCCGCTAGGAACTACTGATAGAGTTGTTTTGAGGATTGAAAGTGTTAATACATGTAAGGTGCTTATGGTAGTGCCCAGCATCTAGTACAGGCTGTGGAAATGACCCGATTACTACTGTTACCATGGTCAGCCCCGCCAACACCACCATCATCACTGTTGCTTTTTTTCCTTTTCCTCCCCCTCTCTTCTTCCACCCACAGCCTACATATTGGAGCTCCCTACAGCTCCCTTCTCTGCTCTCTTATGTCCTCTGGGTGGTCTCCAAGGCCATCATATCTATTGTCAAGGTGCCATGTCTGTTTCACGTATTTTTATGCCTCTCAAATCTTTATATCCAGCCATTCACACGAATTCCATACTGGTATCCTTCACCACCTACTAGACCTCTCCCTTTTAAAGTCACTCCGGAATTTTAAGTCAAAATTTCTAAATCTTGAAGTTAGTATCTTCCCTCAGAACAGGAATTTTAACTCAATAATCATCCAAGCTAGAAATCTCTACTTGCTTTTCCTCCTTGCCTCCACTTCTAACTGCTATATCATTAGGAAGAGATTTTATTACAAGTAAACAGAGAACTCAAGTAGAAAGGGATTATGAATATCATTTATTTTGTTTTAATTATATCTTCAGAAACTCAGACTCTTGTAGGTCACTGTTCTCCCTTCCTAAAAAGGAGACTTCAAGGGAGCTGATAGAGTTCCAGCCATCATGCCTGTAGTACTAACAGCAATTAAAAGAAAGAAATTTAAAAAAAAAAAAAGGCAAACCTTCCATCTTGCAGGTAGGATTTGTTCCCTGAAGCTGCTACACAATATATATCCTCTTTATCCCATTTGCCAGAACTTGGTCATATGGTTACATCCAACCACGAAGAAACCTTGGGAATGATGTCTATTCTGGGTGACCTTGTTTTCTTCTAAAAATTGACATAGAAGAAAAGAATAATGTTTTTGCTTTTTTAATTTCAACTTCATTGACATATAATTGACATCTAAAATTGTAAGTTGTTTCAAGTTACATCATGGTGATTATACACATACATTGTGTATGTGTACAAAGACTCCTCCCACCTACTTAATGAACAAATCCATCACCTGACATGTTTATCTTTTGGAGGACTTAATGAGTGGTCTCCAATATCTATTATCTTATAAATTATAACTTTACAGTTCCTCATATTTTTCCTTTTCTCCATTTCTCATTTTCTCCATGGCCCCTGACCTAGTTTAATGTCATCATTCAAAAAAAAGCAAATGCTATGAAATTTGGTCTCTACATTATAATAGAGTCAACTTCCTAGAACACAGGCCTAATCATTGAAACTCTCATCTCAAATTCTTCATTAACTATCCCATACTGTAACACTGGCATTTTTTGTTAGAAGGGCAAAAATTGTACTTAGTAATGAACATCAGCCTAATTATATAAACTTAGCTCCCAACAGTCTTTGTAGCTTGTCTTGCAGCCACATCAAATTATTTGCAATCTCTTGAGGTTGCTGTTCATTTATTTGTCTTTGTGGGTTTGCACATGCTATGTCAAAAGAGCATGAAATTTTTTCCTCCCCTTCTATGTCCTTCAAAATCCAGCTCAGACATTACTTTCCTATTCGTTTCTTGTTCATTTTTTTATGTCCTTCAAGATCCAGCTCAGATATTACTTTTCTAGTTTTGCTGTGGTTGTTCTGTGAAATCAGGTTGAGTTACTCACTTGCACCTTCATACCCCATACATCACTTTATCTTATATACATCATACATTGTTGGAAGAACTTTCTCTGTTGTAAGAGGTATTTTAAATATCTATTTTCCCCTCTAAAACTGTGAATGCCATGGGTACCTGTTGGACTTGCCTATTCATCTGCTATATAGATACAGAATTGTAGGTACCCAATAAAGATTTGTTGAGCTCTTAAATATCTGAAGTTAAATTTATTAGCATACATAATTATTATAATAATGCATGTTATGCCTGTAAAGATAATAACCACCTCCACCAAGCAATGTTTCAAGCAAGAAAAACACTAAGCTTTACAGCACATCTAAATCTATACTTGAAGAAATATAGTTAAATTATCTTTTACTCCATAAGTGCCTTTTCTTGGTGTTTAACAAGATTTTTGTTCTTTATATGAAAATAATCCTGATGAGTCTTAAGGAATTCTATTGTCATGAAAGGTCAATGTTTCTAGTACAAAAGAATGAATGTTTCCAGGTGAGGGCACATTTCCCAGGGGCCTAATGTAGTTCTCTGGTGTAGTAATCCTCTACATGTCGTTCTAGTCAGTTGAACAAAATCCTCCTCCAGAATGGCCTCACTTGTTTAATAGGATCTGGGTTATAGATTTTAGAAATGATAAATGCTTAAGGTATATATGGGAAGAGTCATTCACAGTATGTTTTATTTGATGGCTACATGTCTGCAGTTTCTTGTGTTTACAAATCTGATTGTTTTTTTATAATATTGAGACACTTTTCCTTGATTAATATTTTCAGTAAAAAATTCCTCACTGTATGAAAAGAAGTAGATTGAATAATTTCTCACTTCAATCATTTTGTTCTGGAATATCAGTTAAGGTACCAAACTTCCTTCACTTTATCTTGATAAATAGGAAAATTATTCCACAGACATCACAGAACTAATCACAAGAATCTCTTAGTCTCTGTATTTCATATCCCATGTTCCATTTTTTCTCATCCATTATGTCTGTAAGGTAGAATTGCCAGAAACTCAAGTTGACATCATAGCATTTCCTACTCCCAGCGTGTGCCTTTATTTTGACATTCATCAAAACATTGTGTCACTGTACATGTGTGGGCGTATGGAGGTCTCCACATATGAGCAGTAATTTGTCATACATAAAGAAAAAGCAGTTTATCTAGCCCTTGATAGTAATTTGTATTTAACTTTGATATCTGCAGCCAAAAAAAAAAAAGTTTTCTTGCCTAACAATTAGCTAAATAGATAAGCAAACATTGTATATATATGGGAATGTAAACAACTAAAATCCATCTTTATAATGATTAAACTTCTGAAATGCTGTTTTATATCTGTGTTGTAAAGACGACCTAAGAATAGACTTGTACTAAAATAACCAGAAATGGCAAATGACACAATATGGAACTAGTTTGCAGTTTTTTGAAGGTCAAGACAAATTTTAATAATGCACAATATGATACTTGTCTAACTAATAGATTTAGCAAAGCTAAATTGAAAGCACTGTTAGAATGGCAGAAAATCAGAATTTAAATTATTGAGCAATTGAGCTGTCATTAAAAATGTCAAGTAGGAAGTTTATTTTCCCTAGAGATTATTCTAGTTCTACCCTGTGCTTTTTCTTTTCATTTTTTAACATATCCAAAAATATAGGCAAGCATATCATCTACCCCATTTTTTGTGAATTTGTTTTTGTTTTGTTTTGTTTTGTTTTTGCATTCTGTTTTGGCCCAATAGTTTGCATAATACAACCAAAATGAATTACTAGAAAAATAGAAGGGCAAAGCCATGGAAATTAAAACTATTAATTCTTAAATAAATGTTTTGTGATCTATCTGCTGCAGATGCAGATATCCATAAATATTTGACACTTTATTTTTTTTTTTAAGTAATCTCTACACCCAATCTGGGGCTCAAACTCCCGACCCGAGATCAAGAGTTGGATGCTCTCCAAACCAAGCCATCCTGGAGTCCCCCGGGTTCTTAAATTATTATTAGAATCAGCAGCAGCAAATGACTATTAAATTGCTATCAATGCACATGTTCTCTGGCACATAAATACAGAGTCAATCTTCTCTGTTCTACCATAGTCTGTTTCTTAAGGGTATGGATCAGCTCACTAAGGTAATAACCAGATTTATTACACTGAACTTGTCATATTATTCCAGATTATCAAAGAGGGGTCACTGATATTTTTGTGACTAATACTGGTTAGCCTGATCTATGGTAGACAGACAAACTTTTGTTTACAAGCATTGAATGAAATTTTAAAAGCTGTAAGGACTATACCACACAGATTATTTCAAGCAGAGCTGATCTAATTCACTTTTTATTTAAATGCTATATTACATTTTGAATTAAGAGGCATTTTATTCTTGCAGGTAGAATTTTAGGATCAATTATAGCTGCCGTGTGTTTTAGTAGGTACTTCAGTATGATTATATTAATTTAAACATAAAAATCGGGCTACTTATGCAGGAGTTGAAGTATGAAAGAGCTTCTCAATAGGCTCCTTATTTTAAGCCTTACCAGCCAAATTACAGTGTAATTGCTTTTATTTGATCTTTTCCTATCTAAAAACTGTCTTGAGTGTGCATGTTTCACTCCATTTAATTTGATCAAAGAAAGAGAAGTCCATGAGTTTTTCAAAGAATTTCCAGATTCAAAGTGGTAAAAAATATTCTATGTATTTTTACCACTCCATATGGGTAAGTAACTTCAACTGCTTTTAAAAGAAGGAAAGAAAGAAAGAAAGACAAGAAGGAATGCACGTAGGTTAGCTGTGCAAAAAAGTTATTTAACTTCATATTTTGAAGGTAAAACAAGCTATTTGGAAGAACACTACTTATATTTGCCATGATTGATTTATCAATCACATAAAGCCTTTGCTATAAAAGGTAGGCCAACTGTTTAAATATTATTTTGTACGTATTTTTACTCCACATTTAGAATTCTAAAAGTAATTATTATTTTAAAATATTATTGCTCCCAAACTTTAATTGTACTCCAAAAAGTTAGTTTTATTAATTTACCTTAAAACAAAGTCAATCCACTTGGGAGCTAATAATTATAAATTTAGCACTATCCAAGACCCCAGGTTTAGAGAACTATTGATGACCGTCTCAGTTAGCCATGCTAAGCATTTTTTCTCTGTATCTTCTTTACATTTAATTCTCAAATAGCACCTAAGGGTTTAAATCTTAAATCAGCATTTGTTCCATAAATCTTCTCTGCCATAGATCTAGCAGTTATTTTATGTTAGTATTTCATTTTATTTTTGGCAAATAAAAAAACAAATGAAAAATGAGAGTGATCGTTTATATGTAATCAGGCTGAATAAGAGAAAAGTAGGATAATTTTCATAATCCACACTAGCTATAAGTAGACGCACCTGCACATCTCAACTGCTACTTTCCAGTGCCCTGGGATTTTCTCAAGGGCCTGATCTTACTCATTTAATGAACTATATGTTAATTGTTCAGCCATTTCTAGTGACTTACTAGGGTTAAGTCACTAAGTGACTTGGAATATATAATGTACTGTGTCACAACCAGATAGTAGCTACATTTTAACGGAAAAGCATGACCACCACTTATTTTTAAGCAAGGAGAGGAAGAGGGCATTGGTTCAATTCCACAGACATTTATTAAGTGTTTATTTGTTGAAGAGTATTAACACTAGCCTAAATTACTGTTATTTTGTAAGACAGGAGGAAATGGCATATAATGGACTATCAGCTTGACCTTTGCTCTCCAGGGAAATCCTGTTCAGTGAAAAACTTGTCATTGGGTCTGTCATAAGGCATCCATTTCTTACTTTAGTAAGAAATATAGGTTAATCGGGCATTTCTACATTATAGAGATCGCTGTCTCACTCCGTTGGGTGGGAGTGCTATTGAGACAGACGGGCTCAGGGATCATCTTCCAGATAAGACCATTTTATAAGAGGCTTATGTACATTGTAGAATGTTATGCGTTGATGTTGCTTCTTTTGCGTTGTTTGGGTTTATCTGAGTTTGGACTGAAGCAAAATTTAGCCCATAGAAATTTACATTTTAAAAGGCCACAGTCCTTGAAGCTCAAGTTGGGGGGAGTGCATTTTGTTTAATGCTGTTCTCTGGGATAGAAAGGTATCCAGGATGAACGTGAGTGTTGCTTTGGTTTCTTTTCATAGCAAATGTTAGCATCAGTTTCCAAAGGAATGCTTTAGCAGCCTTGGTCTTGTCAATTGCTTCAAATTAGAAAGAAATTCTAAAAATTAAAGAAATGTTTATTTAGGGAAAAACATTTGCTGAGTCTGTCCTTGAAAACCCACATATGGGGGGAAAATTTAACTCACTGCATGAGAAAGGGAACGGGCAGGTGCTTTCAAAAAGACAGAACCTTGTTTTCTCCATGGAGCTTTAGACATGATACCGGGGCTGCCAGTAATACCTGAAGCAAATGATAAAAATATCAGGTATGTATTTCATGCCCGGGACTCCTCTTGACACACTCTGCCATCCCTCTTACCCCCCCAAAGTGTGTGCTTTCTCATGGTATCAGGGGCTTGACAGTATCGTCCCCTTCCCACTCCACCTCCATACAAACTGATTTTTTTTTCAGTATAAATTATCAGGCAATATGCATTCAGCCCTATTTTAGGAGTATTCTAAGCATATAACAGTATACATTTTTAAAGGTGGAGGGCATAAAGGTAGGTCTAGCCCAATTTCAGATATAGCAAAAGAAATCTACATTTCAGTTTTATAAATTACAACTATTTTTCTCATTCAACACGGATTCTCTTTGGCAACCTCCCTAATGTACTAATGTTTGCTGCCCCTAACCATCTGCGGTTCTTGGGTTTAAGATTACAAATTTACAATCTGTCCCCCCAAAGAGTATGCTCTTCTAAATAATCTTTTCTCTTCCTCTCATCTTCCACTTTCTTCTTTTATAACACGCTTGTCATGATTCATTGCTCCTTGATGAACAAGAACTGGCCACAGATTCTCTTTTTGGAGTTGGAGCTCTCACCCCCAAGTACACATTTGGTACATTCATCAGTTTGTTAAAACTTAGACAAGGCAAGTCAAGACAATAAATGACAACTTTCGATTTATAAATTAGGGCAAATTGCACTGGTAAATTTCTGATAGCATCTTAATAAAATCAGATCCATACAGTTATCAGATGATACTCTAAGTTGCTTCTGTTGCTGTTAAAATCACTAAGGGGGCACCTGGGTGGCTCAGTCGGTTAAGCATCAGACTCTTGATTTTGACTCAGGTCATGATCTCAGGGTGGTGAAATAGAGCCCCACGTTCTTGGGCTCCATGTTCAGTGGGGAGTCGGCTTGAAATTCTCTCTCTCCCCCTCTTGCATGCGCTCTCTCTCTCTCTCAAATAAATAAATTAACCTTTTTAAAAATCACTAAAGTGAATCTAAAAATCTCAGCCAGGGGTGCCTGGGTGGCTCAGTGGGTTAAGCCTCTGCCTTCGTCTTAGGACATGGTCTCAGGGTCCTGGGATCGAGGCCGGCATCAGGCTCTCTGCTCAGCAGGGAGCCTGCTTCCCCCTCTCCCTCTGCCTGCCTCTCAGCCAAATAACTCAGTAAGACATCACAGGAACCATATTATGTTTTACAGTAAGTGGATTAACAATGGTAACAATATGGGAATAAAAAGGAAATATTTAGATAGTCTTGAAATGCCACATTACATGTACAAAACATGTAAAATCCCTCTCTGCTTTTGCAACATAGCATAGTAGGAACTAAATTCACATTTCTCGAATGAATAGCATGCATTGTGCTAATGTGCGTTTCTTCTGTTAAGTGTATCACTAAATAATATTAGGTATAATTATCTGTAGCAGTAATATAGGACTATGTGAAAACTTTAAATTCTAACCAGAGCATTTTAGTTCAAGAGAGAAGAGATAGGTATGCATGAAAAAAGAAGCCCAAGAGATAATAACACTCAGTAAACACTCATTCTGGGCACTTTTTCCCCCCCTTCCTCAGTGCTTTACATTTACATTTACATTTACATTATTCATTTAATCCTCTGCAAACCCTAAGAAATAGAAATCGTTATGCTGCTTATGTAGATGAAGAAACTGAAGTCCCGAGAGCTCGTGTACCTTGCAATAGAGTTAGGATTCAAACCCAGTTAAGCTTAACATTCCGTACACCGCCTCCACGCTAGTAAGCATGTAGATCTGCGCACACACATTGTTAGGAACTTAAAGTACTTTGGCGGGGGGGGCAACAAATGGATGTTTATAGCATTTAGTGAATATTTTTTGTGACTAGTAGATATTGACCACTTTTTAAAATATCGTTTATTTTACTATTGAAACTGAGAATATCAGAGCTAGAAGAGTCCTTAAAAATAACACATCGCCTTCATGCATATTGAAAAAAATAGTCCCTTCATAATGGAATTTGCCCCTTGCTGGGGCTGTTTATACTTCTGACGATACGCTGGGAGGATAAAGTACAACGCAAGGTCTGTGGATTGATTGCAGTTGGGTTGATTCTAATTTTGAAGTGTTCTTAACAATCTTAATTCTGTTCTTCCCACTCCGTCTTCATGTCCAATCCCAAGTAATTACGACATGCTTAATATTTTCTGCTAATTGATTTATTAAACTCTCAAAGACATGTTTTAAATCACTCAAATACTACATAACCTATCCAATTTCCTAAGACTGGTTGAATTAGGGCACACCTAGGAGGAACTTCAACCCACGTGGATTAAGATATTACTTCCCTGATCCCCAGACTGGAGAAATGTTGTATGATGACCCCCCCAAAATTCCCCAGGAAGTTTTTTTTTTTCTACAATCTGCAAGTTTCTGCAGCTTTGGCAATGCTGTGAGTTGAACAGATACTTGGCTTTTGCATTACTTCCATAAACAAATGGGGGAGTGATTTTAGCCTTCTAGTGCAGAAAGATTGGGGGGAAAATGTTCCTAAAATATACCTATAAGCTGTTATCTACAAAAAAAAAAAATTCTGTTTGTTTAAAATATTTTTGGAGAGTTTTAGAGACATACTTGTTAAAAGACATTATCAAAGATAACATCCATACAAATATATTTAGCAAGAAAAAAGATTTTGTTAAGGGTGTTACTGATGGCCATGACAAAGGCTAATGAATATAATAATGAAGGAAAGAAGACACTAATTTTTAATGGACACAATGGTAAATTTAATGATGTTTTTTGATTGAAATTCTTTCGAACTGAACAAATGCAGGGAACTCGTGTGGGTTAAAAGTGAGCAGGAGTTCAAATAGATAATATCACCAAACTAATGGCAAACACCACTTTCCCCTCCTTGTTTATACAGAAACTTGTCTCTGAGGTATAAAAGATGATAGGAGACAAGGGATAAAACTCCCTGTTGGATACATGACAAGACACAGTAAAGAAATAGACAAACAAAAAAGACTAAACATCATCCTTATCTATCATATTATGCCTATGAAAGATCTAAAAACATGCCCTGATTTTGCAATGTAGAGTACCACGAATTCCAAAAGCCTCTGTCAGAGGAATAATTTGTATTGTGCTAACATGTATTTCTTTTCTTTAGTGCATGAGAGAATAATAGGAATAACTTTCTAATTGAGTAATATTACCACTATGTGAAAACAATATAAATAATAGCTATATGGTCTTATGCCACAAACGATTGACTTCTTTGGATGTATGCCCCTCAAAAGAAGATTTTGAATCTTGCAGTCATTCATAAACTTGACTTTCATCAGAATGACTAAAAGGCACTTTTGGGGGCACCTGAGTGGCTCAGTCAGTTAATCATCTGATTCTTGATCTCAGTTCAGATCCTGATATTGGGGTTGTGAGTTCAAACCCCACTCCCCCTTTCCTGTCTTGGGCTCTACTTAAAAAAATTGGGGGACATTTTTTAAATTATAAATTCTTAACCCACCTCAATAGTCTGATGCAATAGACATGATATGGACCTTAGGTATCTTTTTTTAAAAATGTTTTCCAAGGGGCACCTGGGGGGCTCAATGGGTTAAAGCCTCTGCCTTCGGCTGGGGTCATGATCCCAGGGTCCTGGAATCGAGCCCCACATCAGGCTCTCTGCTCAGCAGGGAGCCTGCTTCCTCCTCTCTCTCTGTCTGCCTCTCTGCCTACTTGTGATCTCTATCTTTCAAATAAATAAATACAATCATTAAAAAAAATGTTTTCCAAATGATTCTCCTACAGCCAATCAAGACTGCTATTTAGAAACCTGTGTTGAGGTGATCTGCCCAAGTTCCCATAATGTGAATGAGCTTGATTTTCGAGATTATCTCTGGTGTAAATGCGGGGAGAGCTCTCTCTGCACTAAACTGCAGTTTCTCACTGGACTATGACTCCTAGAGAGCATGTCTCATTCATCTTTTTTACGTAGGGTCTAGGAAAGTATCTGACATTCAATCAATATTAATTTAGTAAATTAAATATGCCAACAAATCAACATAATTTTTATATGAAATTGGCTATAATCTCTCTTTATATCCCTAAATTAAGAGAAAGACATGTTAAATAGCAGATACTCTGTAAACCGAAAATGAATCTTGCTTAGTTTTGCAAAATGTCAGTTTTCTCAAAGATAAGGCAAAATAACATAGGTACACAAGATTTTGAGTGTCCATCTACTGAGTCAAAAAATTATTTAGTTAATTATAACACAGCTTCCCTCCTATACATCTTGTCATGTCCTCCAGTTACCTACCTTTTCCAATGGTCAATCAGTCTTTCTTCTCTTTCTCTTTCTCTCCATTTCTTTCTTTCATTCTCTTTCCTTCTCTCCATTTTTCTTTCTTCCTTCCTTCTTTCCTTCCTTTTTCTTTTCCTTTCCTTTCCTTTTCTTTTCTCTTCCTATTTTAGAGTTATAGTATAAGACAGAAATTTCTTTTGGCTTTTTAATGAGGAAACGTGAAAGGAACTCTGCCAATTGCTCCCTCATCTACCCACAAAGAAATAAAATTGGGTCATAAAATTTAGTTATTTAGTTTTTATTTGATTAAGTATGGTAATTGTGAAAGTAACTCAGGGAATGTTTCTAGAGTAGAATAGAAGATGTAGAGAGTTCTAAATAGCAGATTTATTTCATCAGGCTTTGTAGCCCTTATACCCATGAAGACCAACAACAATAATGAAGGCATTAGGCTTATTCAGTAGTTTGGGAGTTGAAAATGATATATGACTCGGTGACTGTTTTGGTTCTGGGTCATGTGGTGATCAGCTCTTCTCAGACACTGTTTTCTCTACATCCTTGGTCCTCAGCCACTATTTTGAAATGTCCAGATAATTATATTTTAGCCTCAGTTTTAATTCCTCTGTACTTTGTGGAGTTTCACCTAACTTGATCCAGGATTTAGTCTTTGAAAAACATTGAGTTAGCTAAAAATTCAAGCAATCACTAACTCACTTTAGGAAAGTGATTGGTGGGATCTATAAAGAAATAATCACATTTTGCATGGAAATTGGGAGCTGAGGAACAGGTCTGTGATTGTTACCTATTACGGAGTTTCCTGACTGTGAATGGCAGCCAGCTTGTTTCCTGGAAAGTCAGTGTCTGGCTAACTGTGACAACAGTAGATCTGAAAGAGACTCGCCTTTGGTTTTATCAAAATTGGGCTGACCATGGCTGTAATTAACAGGGAAGGGCTGCAGATGGCTTTAGGGACGCAAACATGGCGGAAGTAATGAGAGGGCTGGTGCTCAGCAGTAAGTCTTCATCATTTTTTTTTTGTATTTTTTTCTTTGGTTCTTTTTTTTAATGAAGGCTCTAAACTTGAAAAATTGTAACACCTGGAGATTTGTCATAAATGTCACTGAAATATTGAGTCGCCAACAGAGAATAACCACTTTTGATTTTCTTGTATTCCATAAAGATTCTATCTCTTAAATTTTAGAAATATAATCCAAAAATGGTATTTATAAATTGAGCAAGCAACTCTACCTAGTAACTAAAGTGTTCCTGTGTTTTGTTTTGTTTTGTTTTGTTTTCTGATTTATCTTTCAGACCAGAAACTAGTGTGTTCTTACTGGAAACACTTAAAATATGACTCGAATAAGATGTTTGGATAGTAACCTGAGAATTTTAATTATAAAAGCAATTCAGACATCCATAAAACACTGAGAAAATATAGTGAAAACTACAAATTATATTCATAACCCTAAAACTAAGAAAAAACTTTTTGTTTCTTTGCAAATATATTTGTGGATTAAAACCTATTTTCATTTTAGTCTTTAGAAATTAAAGAACTCCGCATATTAGAAAGACATATATAAATTAAATTCTTATAATATTTTCAAATAATGGATTGCATTCCAAGAAGAGAATTTAATAGTAACCTGTTTGTGAATTTCTGGAATTTTAAAATCAGTAAGGCCACAATCTGTGTAAGCTTTGGTAGGAAATAAATCCTATGGCACCAGGAAATTTTTTCATATATTTTCCCCAAGCTTTAAATTAGAACTAGGTGCATCTTTAGCACCAAGTTTGTTTGCATTAAAAATATTCATACTTGTAGATCTAAGGCTTTGGATTTCATATATTTCTGCTTCTACAAAATACATTTACTGTTAAGACTTCTGCTTGCTTTCTTCTGTTGCTTTCCATTGCATCTGTTAAGTATTCTATATTTACGTAGGCCAGAGTCATCCAATGTGTCTGGGCAGAAAAACAAAAAATTGCATTCATTATATCAAAGTGAACAATAGCAGCATAGAAGTCCTAAATATTGTTAGATGCTGACCATTTCAAAACTGTAATAAAAAAGTTATATTCTGCTTTGTTCATACAAAGAATTCATATGAATTTTGATGTTTTAAATATCCTTTATAAGTAAAACAAATCTTGTATTATTAACTCTTACTTGACTAAAAAAAATCCAAAAATTTTTTGTTCCTCAAAAGAATAATGTGAAAACCAAGATTACTTTTAGTGCACATTAAACATTACATAGATTAATAAATGTCACATTACAATGGATAACCAGTCAATATTTAAACCTCTTCTAAAGGCAAAGTTCATGGGCTCTAGGGCAAGGAAAAAAGCTTCATAAATATTTTAATTATTTCAGAACTAGAATAAGGGTATATTGGATGACTTGTAAAACATGGGAATTATTTTATTTTTTATGTAGTGTCTGGAATCGATACAGACTCCTGAGAACACTCAGCATTTTAGAAGTAGAAAATCTCCTTGTATAGTCAGCAAACAAACTTTTTGTTTGAATTTCCAATTTTTTAAAAATGTTCTCTGAATTATGGAATGAACCGAGCACTGTGCTTTCTGCCAATTTGTGGCCCTTCTCAATTCCATTGGTCATCTCGTACTGTCAGTTCCAGAAACCGAGAGGATGGAAACAACAGCAGCAGCACACACTATAGAAAATGTACTTTGTCCTAAAAGCTTTCTCATAAAATTCACTCATTTGGCGTAAGAGTGGCCAATGCTAGGAAAAGAGTTTCTCTCCTCATTCCTTCTATTTGTCACAGGCACACTGGGTATTCTGAAGTTTACCACCCAGAATGGCCAGGCTTTGGTCTCCTTCTAATTTGGTTATTGACCCTGGTGGCCTTGAAACAGAGAATGGCACTAGCTGAATAAATAGCATGGAGAAAGAACCAAACAGAAGCATAACAGAAGTCAGCTAAAGAATGTCAATTTCCCTGAGACCCCTAAGTTAGAGAGGAGAGCATGTGAGTGGGCCAGCCACATTTGACTGACTGAGAAGATAAATCACCCTGGGAATTTGAGAAAAGGAATTTAAGTGCCATTAGGTTCAACAAAAGCTTTAGGTTAAACAGTCTATGTAGAAGTTAGTTGTTTGTTTTCAGACCAATAAAAAAAAAAAAAAGTGGCTTTGACTTCCAAGAGCCATTAACTCTGGGTCTGTCTGTCCACACTTCATCTTACCATTAAAAATCTTCCAAAACCAAATTGCAAGTTATTAGATGAAATAACTGATCAAGCCACCATCAAATTTCTTGACTTTTTTTCTCCTTCGATTAATTATTCATTATTGCCCAGAAATCTTCTTAAGAAATCCTGAGGGTATTCCTGATTAATTCTCAAACTATATAAAAAGTTCCAGAAGTCAGGTTGGCATGGTTTTGTCTGAGGTGAGATTTTCAAAGCCAAGAGTGTCCTCCTACTTTGATTCTCAAGCCACCATTTCCTCCACAGCCCAGAAGTTTATGTCGGAGGCTTGGGGATAGAAGGAAATGATGTTTTTTTGAAACACACACACACATTCACACACAGTATTAATGAACTTATTTGACCATAATTCCAACAACCAAAATTAAAGCCCATTGAAATTTAAATAGAAGAAGAAGAAGGGGAAAAGCTTTGAAAGGGTATGGAATTAGTCAAGAAAATTTAAGAGATGATGATTTTGTTTAAGTGCTTCATAGTTGATGTGAAGAGGAGGACACATGGTCCAGAAAGGTGAGATGACTTCCTAAACTTACCCAGTTAGTTAATGACAGAGGTAGGACAAGAACACTTCTCATCTGATTCCATGGGAACAGTGGATTGAGATGCTACCTATGTAACTGAATTCACTCTTTCTGACTTAATTGCTTAATGATTTAATGTGAGAATCCTTTCCTTGCTATGGAGAGTGCTATCAGTTTCCTATTGCTGCTCTTACAAATTGCCACAAACTTAGTGGTTTAAGACAGTGGAAATTTAGTCCATTCCAGAGGTCAGAGGTTCAAAATGGGATTTTAAAGTGCTAAAATTGGAGGCACCTGGGTGGCTCAGTGATTGAGCCTCTGCCTTCAGCTCAGGTCATGATCTCAGGGTCCTGGGATCGAGCCCCACATCGGGCTCTCTGCTCAGCAGGGAGTCTGCTTCCCCCCACCCACCTGCCTCTCTGCCTACTTGTGATCTCTCTCTCTTTGTCAATAAATAAATAAAATCTTAAAAAAATAAAAATAAAAATAAATAAAGTGCTAAAATTGGGGTGTCAGTAAAGTTGCATCTCTTCTAGAACTTCTAGTAATGGATCCATTCCTTGCCTTTTCTGCCTTGTAAAGATCACCTGCATTTTTTACCTCACTCTCAGCTCTGCAAAAATAAGTGCCCCAGTGTTCAATGGAATAAGACCTTAACCAGAATAGCCGTATGTAAGATGTAAAATTTATGAGATTCTTGCTATTTCACTGCAATTAGAAATTTCTGACATTTTCTTCCAGAACAATAAATTTGAGTAATTATTTGATGACCTAAATATTAATAAATAGATTCCTAACATTTTTAAAATATGCAAATTTAGGGAGAAAAACTTCCAAATCTTAAGAAAATATTTTACATTTTCCATAAAAGTGAAAAAAAACAGAATATTTCCATGTTTTCTAAGACTCCCAAATTACACAAATATTTTATACGAACATATAACATAAAATGGTATCATTTTATTAGTATTTGAAAGTTAGAGCTTCTAATAGCAGTAGCACTGAACAGGAAATGTGATAATCAAGTTTTTCTGCACAAACCAGTTTAAAGTTAGTTTAAAGGTTTTTCTCAGGAATATTTTAGTTCTGCTCAAAGGATGGTAATCTGAATCATATGCAAATAATACACAGCCAAATTTATTTTTCTTTCGTTATATTACGCTGTTAGGTCAGAAACCAAGACTAATTAATTTTCTATTCTGTGCTCTATGGCCATGTAGAAGTTATGGAATAGTAAGCAGTCAAGAGAGAGAAAACACAAGGAGGGTTTTGTTGTTGTTGTTGTTGTTGTTTTTATCTCTTCTTGTGTAATCCCATAAGTTTTTTAGCAAGTGATAGTCCTCATACTTTTGGTGTTTTCTTCACAAATGCTTTCTCTCTCTCTCTCTCTCTTTTTTTTCAATATGGATAGACTAAAAAATTTCCAAATCTTTAAGTTTAGGCTCCTTTTTGCTTAATAATTTCTTCTCAACTCATTTCTCCTTTCACATTTTACGGTAAGCAGCCAGGAGGAACCAAGCTGGTCCTTCTACACTTGGCTTAGAAATCTCAACTAAAGATCTCATTTCAATATTTGCATGTTCTATTCTCCACAATAAACCAGAAGACAGTTCAAGGACATTCTTTGTCAGTTAATAGCAAAAGTCACTTTTCCTCTAGTTTCCAGTAACGAGTTCCTTATTTCTGCCTCAGATCTCACCAGAATCACCTTTAGCATTCCTATTTCTAGCGTGTTCCCGCCTCCACACATTACCCAGTTCCAAAGTCGCTTCCACATTTTTAGGTTTTTGTTGCAGGAGAACCACACTCCTCAGTACCAAAATCGGTCGCAGTCCATTAAGGCTGTCAAATCAAAATACCCTTGATTGGGTGGCTTAAACCACAGAAACTTCCTTTCTCACACTTCTTGGGGCTAGAAGTCCTAGATTAGCATATCAGCATGGCTGGATTCTAGTGAGAACACTCTTCTGGCTTGAAAACATGTGCCTTCTTGCTATATTCACATGGCCTTTCCTGTGTGTGCGTGTGTGTGTGGGTGGGGGAGAGAAAGTCCGGAGGGAGAGTTCTTCCCCTTTATCTAAGGCCACAAATTCTATCATATTAGGATTCCACCCTCATGGCCTAATTTAACCATAATTACATCCTAAAAACTCAAACTCCAAATTTAGTCACACTGGAGGTTAAGGGTTCATTATATCAGTTTTGAAGGGACACAATTCAGTCCAGCCTGTTTTGCCCCCTTGACTCATTGAGTACTTCCTTTAGGGAACCTTCAGGAAACCCTATAAAAAATGGGTACAGGGTTGCCTGGGTAACTCAGTCTGTTAAGCATGTGACTCTTGATTTTGGCTCAGGTCATGATCTCAGGGTTGTGAGATTGAGCCAAGGGTTGGACTCTGTGCTGGGCATGAAGCCTACTTGAGTCTCTCTCCCTCTCCCTCTTCCCCATTCCCACCCTCTCCTACTCCCTCCCACTCTCAAAAAAAAAAAAAAAAAAAAGGGAAAAGAAAAGACGTAGGTACAGAGGTAAATAAAAGAAACTTTTGAATTCTGGCTAATGGTAATTTTACTCAAACATTTTTAACAACTAGGGTTTTGGAAAGTTCCTTAAGCCGCTAGCCTTAAATGAAGTGAAATAAAAACTAAAAGTGACTCAAAGGAGACTTTCCATTATTCCACTTTATCAATGACTATTCAAAAGAATACAAAAGCAAAGCAAAGTCAAAATCTCTTTCACTACAATTAATCCTTTTCATTCTAATGATTGTATGTAACTGGCTTCCAATGGAAAATATTTTAGGCTCTCTTTAAACATTTCCCATGGAAATAAGTACACAAAAATCTGATATTTGTTTTATAGTCAATAAGCCAGATCACTGCTAAACTATGATACTGATTAAGAAAGTCTGAGCTAACAGTTGGTTAAGCGACTGCCTTTGGCTCAGGTCATGATCCTGGAGTCCCAGGATAGAGTCCTGCATCAGGCTCCCTGCTGAGTGGGGAATCTGCCTCTCCCTCTAACCGTCCCCTCTCTCATGTGCTCGCTCTCTCTCAAATAAATAAAGAAAAATCTTTAAAATTAAAAAAAAAGTCTGAGCTGAGACCAATACTAAAAAATTATAAACCAAAATTACCAAGTAAAATTTTGCCACCTATCACTATTTTCCTTTATCATTTACTCAGTAGAGAGAAGAAACTTTTGTAACTGGAGAACAAGTAGTCTAGGACAAAATTCTGCATACTCAAATGCCCACAGATACTATAAAAATAGAAAAGAAGCTGAAAAGGAACCAAGGCTTTGATGTCCTGCAGCATAATGATTGAAAATTCTAAGCTTCCAAAAAAAAAAAGAAAGAAAGAAAAGAAAAGAAAGAAAGAAAAGAAAAGAAAAAGGAAAAGAGAAAAGAAGGAAAATTCTAAGCTGCATGTTAATAATGTGAAAATGAATGGTGTAAATGTTTTTATCTCTTCATGATTCATTTCATGCTCCCTTTTCCTTTTCGGGTGCTTACAAAGAGGGATAATATATCATGGCTTCTAAAATTAAACAAAAATGCAAAACAAATAATGTATTCGGCTAGAACAATAAACATGCGAGAGGAGAATGATTAAATAAGATTCTTAAATTTAAATCTATTTTGAAATTTGAATGTAAATTTCAACTGAACCAAGCCTAAAGATTTATTCAGCAAAACGATCCACAAGGTGATTTCTCTAGTTATAACTTTATCTAAATTTCCATTCCTCTACTGAATTTCCATGCCATTTCCAAATTACTCTTTTTTTTTTAATTGAAAGTATAGTTAAAGGAAATGTATAGGGAAGAGGAGAAAAATCACATTTTCATTTTTAAGCCAGTTTGCACTTGGTACCAAGTACAATGCTCTTAAAACTTGAATGTGCATTTGGATTTCATAGGATCTCGTTCAAGTGAAACCTCTGATTCAGAAAGGTCTGGGTTGGAGGGATAAGAATCTGCATTTTTAGCAAGCTTCCAGCTGAGGCCCATGGGACATCACTTTGAGTATCAAAGTGCTAGAGACCAGATGACAATCCCTAAACAATCCCCATAAGTGTCACATCTTTCTTGAAAAAAAGAAGAGGACAAGGAAATTCAGATTTAAGGGACATTAAAAAAAAAAAAAAAAAAGCAGCACAGCAATGAATAAGCCTAGCAAACAGAATGTATCCATAAAGGCCCCTGAGGTTATTTTAAGTCTATAAGATCAAGGCTAACAAGGGCGATCAAGAAGCAGGAGCTATAGTAACAGAACAAATCGGATATGGATTGCATACAAAGGGATACATTCTGAAAAGCAGTAATGTAATAATAATGATAATATAATGATAATAAAACTAGTATGTTATCGCACCTTTATGCTGTCTATAATGTTTGCTCATAGTCAACTTGGATTATAATTAAATCTGAACCATTGTGTACTAAAACAGCTCAACATCTGTCCCTCTGAACAAAAGATAATACTATTTAAAAAGAGTAAAAGCAAAAATAAATTAGAATATGATATCTTTCGTATTTGACCAAGTAAATTTTGCTATAGGAGATACATGCTATAGGGATTCTGTTGCAAATTATTCATTTTAAGACAAAGAAAAATAATAGAAGTAGTTCTCAAAGTAATGATTTAGGGCTTGAATTTTACATGTTTTCCAAGGGCCTTTATGACTATACATAATTCATGAATCCGTATTTCTGTAATGTTAGATTTTTTTTTTTTCCTCCTGGAAGTGTTTTTTAATGATTAGGTCACATGGCCAGAGCAGTCCTTTAATGTCCTTTAATGTCTCTCTTTTTCCTGGTTTATCATTTTTCCATTTTGCTTAGGAATACATTAGCCTTTGCTATATACCCTCAAAACATCTACTTTTGCAATCAGCTTGGAACAGAAAATGAACAGTGGGACCTAATTGAACATTATGTATTTAAAATCTCTAAAACTGATACAATTTTGAAATGAGGAATGCTTATACATATACACAATAAAGATTAAAAGATGATTAGCACAAAATAGAGGACTGTATGCCAGCTGAACACATTTCACTCTGTAGCCAAAAGTAGTTACTGAATATTACAAAAAAATCATGCTGTCCTGAAATGATGCAAATGTTTCTCTATGAAAACCAAAGGAGTTTCATAACTTAAAAGTTAATTTTTACTTATAAATAGTTCATTAGACATGTTAGTATGGTTTTTATTTTTAAAAATCGGGTTTTTAGAGTCTTCCTTCTTAAAAATTCTAGAAATTCAGATATAAACTCAGCATCAGAGGTCTTTGTTTTGCCTCGCAAATCATTCCTACGAGTCCTCATACCTGATCCTTAATACCTCCAAATTGTTTCATACTCGCTTGGTAAATGCAGAAAAACAATCCTTGCTGATTACACTGAATGAAAACATTTATGAGTCCAGTAAACTTAAAAGCATATGCTACAGAACAACTACATAGAAGTATTTTAATGCATTCTTTAAAAAGTTTGGACTTGGTGATATTTTAGTAGCATTTTTAAATGAGAGTTTGGAAGGAATCTTACTTTGTTTATTACTCAGCCTTTTCTCTCCTGGGAGAGTTTTCCTATATTAATTGCTTCTGTGCTCAGATGCTTCTAATTATTAACCTGCAGGTGTGTCTAATCACTGTGTCTTCCAGCAGAGTTTTGTTTGAGGGCCATTAGCTGTGATGCTTAATTACAATACACTGTACCTAGTTTTGTGTACTGTTTGATCTTTCAGATGGCTTCCCAGACCTCAGAAAATAGTCATTGGCAATCATTTTCTACAATTAACCACAGTGCCCTGTATCTCTTTCTCTGTTACTAAATTGGATCAGAGAGTGTAGAATTATAGAGTGAATCCTTAAAACTGAAGAGACCATTCTCTGAAACACTACCTAATGATACTCAATCTCTGATATATTTCAATGCAAAGAATGTAAATGTATTGCTATATTTTAAAATCTGAAATCTGATGTCACAAAATGTATACAGGCACTGAATCTGGAAATGTGCAGGGTCCTTAGAAATACTTCAGCTCTGAGGCGCCTGGGTGGCTCAGTGGTTTAAGCCTCTGTCTTCGGCTCAGGTCATGATCTCAGGGTCTTGGGATCGAGCCCCACATGGGCTCTCCGCTCAATGGAAGCCTGCTTCCCCCTTTCTCTCCGCCTGCCTCCCTGCCTACTTCTGATTTCTCTCTGTCAAATAAATAAATAAAGTCTTAAAAAAGATACTTTAGCTCTTACGTTTTAAAATGAGAAAAGCACAGTTGCAATAGACTTCAAGTTAGAGACTTCTGGGTCCGAGCCCCATCTGTTACGTTGCCCTGTTTGACTTACTGACCTACCATGCCATTTCCAAAATGTTCAGGAATATGTTAATTGGAATAATGTCACTATTAGGACATATTCCTGCTGCAAAATTATTCTAGAGCTTCAAACTATGTATCATCTACTTTACACCAGAATAAATTGTTGAATAAAAATCAACATGCAACTAAAGATGTCCGTAGGTCAATAGTTTCCTCCTACTCAGAGTGCTTATTTGGATCTCCGAATATGTCTTTTGACCCAGACGTGGCATCTAAATGGGGCACTATGATTATGGCCCTGCCTATGACAGAAAGGAAAAAAAAGGCAAAGCCTGATGTGTGATCAAACATAACCCTGTCTGCTGGCTTCCATGCCTGCCCTTGTAATTACTGTTTGTTTTGACTCAGCAAGATCACCAGGGCATTTGTTGTGGGGTAGGTTGACTTTCTTTGGGGGTAATATTTATCTTGTTTGGTGTTTGATCTGTAGGTTGTAAGTTTGGGTTTTCTTGATGCTGTTGTTGTTAGTTACAGTACTGGTTTTAACGATCCAAGCTCTTGGATAGGTGAGAAAGGCGTGTTGTCAATCTGTTAATGTCACACTCAGTGATTCTAAATAATCAATTATTTAGCAGGTTGCCTAGACTCATTTACCTACCTGGATTTACCTCTTCAGATACAGTTAATCTTCAGCACATTTGAAAATAGCAATGTCATCACTCCTTTTTCAGATAATTCACTTTCCCCTCTGCCCTCTGGAATTTATATTTCAAATACTTTTGAATATATACAATATAGCTTTTAAATATATACAAATAGCTTTTTAAAATTCTCTGCGTTTCTTTTTCTTGAAGATAACATTAGTGTTTTTCGGACTTTCAGCATCTGTTACCTGTACCATGCTAAGCAAAAAATGTATTCAAGTAACAAAAAAATAAAATGAACAAAAATGCACAGCTCTGATATAAATACAAAACTGAGGATATGATTAATTGATTTTCAAAATCTACTGAGAACTTTTTGGAAAATAATTTACTTGTATTAATTTATTCATGGTTATTTACCACATTTGTGCACTGTTAACTTTTTCTCCCCATCTATGAAATTGAAAGAGACTTATTCTTGTACAGAATTTTATCCTAGGAAACTCAAATTGTATTACACTCAAAACAAAACGTTCTAAGTTACTCTGCCTGTGAAGGAGAATTTCAAAGATGAGCAACTCTTAAAAACGAGATCTCAAATAGTGTTGGGTTCCCAGCATTAATTAGTTTCCATTATCAATTTGTTATGTCCATGCTAGGGATACTCATATCTGTAAAAGGATATTAACTTGGAGTTCTGCCTACAGGAAGGAAAATGACCTCACTGACTTACATGATAGCAAACAAAAATATTATCATCACCCATTAGATCACTTATTTTAGAGCTTCTCTGGTTTTTCTAAGGCATTAATCAGCTATATTACAACTGTTTAAAAGGAAATATAATGACTCTTCCTGAAATAATTACCCAGAATCATGAACAGTCATATGTATAATTTACTCCATAATACATATAAGTATAAATGGCTGACTTAAAATTTTCATTGAAAAGTTCTTATATATTGTTTCTTTTAATCTATTAGGAAAGTCTATACAATCAGATTAATTACTTTATAAGCTTACAAGAGAAAAAGTATGTAAGAAATTATGTAAGAAATCTTAAAATATTGAAACATATTCCTTATTATATAACACCACTGTCATGCTTACTTTTTGTGATATGTATATAAATAATCAAACTTTGTAGTCATTAGCAAAGCCCTCTAATATGCTAGGAAAACAATCTACAGGCCTGTTATCTCAATTCTTTATTCTAATCTTTCTGAATAATGAGGCAACTTCAGTATATTAATAGTGTCATTTTCTGGTTTTTGTCCTCAACAGAGGGGGCATATGATGGAAACCATTTATCTCAAACCAATTTAGTATTGCACTATAGAAGGAAGGAAGTAAATGGAAGAAGTCTTGTATTATGATTTATTTTGTGCCATGTGATCTAAGGTTGCTAACTATCCATTTACTTTATCTGGTGTCCAATACAAGATTGCCTAATTAAATTCTGATGTCCAAGGAGTAGCTATTATCAAACCAATGGTTTCCTAAGACTGTTAAAAATATTCAGTGTAGAGTTGGTGCTGGAACTTGTTGTTCAACAGTGTTCTCTTTCAAGATTGCATTAGAGAGTTTGCTTAAGAGAGTTCTCAATTTAATTATTCAAGTTAAAGCTATATTCAGGCAATAGAGTAATGCAATGAGAAAAATTCAACTCTGAAACTAGACACCAACTGATTCTAAATGACCCAATATATATTGCCTTTTGTTATCTATAGCACATCCATAATAATTAATAAACATTTATCAAGCCTCTGTGTGAACACACTAGGGGGTTTAATTATCTCTTCTTGCCTAGTATGGGCATAAACAATATAATGAATCATCTAAGTGGCCCATCTTCACTTGTTTTTTATGACAAATTAAAAAGCTTCTTAGGAATTAAGTTTAAATTCAGCACAATTCTGTTTTATAATATAACAATTAGAAATACCAAATAAACACAAATTATCCTCATTGTCAGTTAATGAAATTTATTTAATATAATATACTTTGAGAGGATTTTGAGGACTGAGAAGATTTTATGTGGAAACATGGCATAAGTTAAGATTTTTATTGTATCTTTAAGCATTTATTCAGGACCTATCATCCTCTAAACTATGCGAGGCATCAGGGATACAAATAAAAGAGATAGCTCTTGTTTTCATGGAACTCACTTTTCAACAAGGTGGATGATTCTGGAGAGAACCAAACACAGTACTATTAGAGCTGTAGGGAAGTGCAGCGGAAAAGCCTTAGGAGGGGGTTGGTTCTTAGGCTAAGTCAAGATTTACTAAGCAGAGCTCCCCTAAGACCATGACCTCTGCTAGCTTCAGTTCTCAGCTTTGGTATCTAGGAACACAGTTGTAAGCAACTAAAAGACCAAGTCAGGGAAGAGGTCTTTATTTCGCAAATTAGGGATTTTTTTCATGTTATTATCCCAGATACTTTCCTATCAGATTATATTTTAATCTTTCCTGTTTTTAATTCTAACACTAGTGTCTCTCTAAGGAGGCGAAGAATTATGTTCAAATAGGAGATGGCTGTAGGAAATGGCTCCCTGTCATATCTCACCAAATAGTCATGATAAATGTGATAAACTACCTGCCAATAGCATAAAGAAGATGATATCAAAGTGCAAAGGAGAAATGGTTAATCTTTTTGAGGAGGTCTGGGTCAGTGGAGTTGAGTCACGTACTTGACTCTATTACATAAACAATAGATGCGAGTAAGCCTGAAACTCAAGGGCAAAAATGAGAGAACAGATATGTGACTGATTTTAAGGCTTTCCTGAGACTCAGAGCCACACAGAAAATACTGACTGGCCAAGACCTAGGAAATTTCACACAGGTTGGTGTAAACAAACTAATAATTATATAATAATATAATAACAATACAATACAGTTTCTATAACATGTATAAATTTAATACTCTTTCTAGTGGATGATTTAAATTATTTTCATGGGTCATTTCATCTGTCCTCAATTTTTCCTCATAAAGGAATTTAAGAACTTAAACTAAAGTAAGATTCAACTGTACAATACCATCCTTGGGGTCAAGGTGACTCTAATTTAGCCTTGAAGAGTGTGAAGTTCTGTTGGGTGGAAAAGGCAAAAGTCCATTGCATGTTGATAAAATGCATGTTGATCAAAAACTATTTTAAAAAATGATATATCTCAAGAGTATAAGATTTTGAAGATTAAGCTGTACAAAAGTGAAGCTGGTATGAAAACTACCATCACTTATTAATATCAGAGTTAAGAAAGTCAGGCCATTATTCCTACTCAAACTATCCCGGGATATGTATTATCTAAAAATATCTCTGTTCACACACTCGTACATTCATTGTCTATAATTACCCCATCACAAAAATAGAACTCAAATTAGAGGCTGGATGCATGCCGCCCTTGAGTGCTAGGGTCAGGGAATTAAAAATACAGTGGATGGTCTTGTGAACTGTGTCTGATACATCTAAGAACCACTTAGTAGGATCACTCTCTAAGGTTTTGGATTATTTCACTCAAGATATTGCAACTACCAGCTTCGAGGGGATCAACATTGCTTGATGCTCACATGGCACACTCTGCCTTTGTCCTTGAGGTTTTCTTACTGTTTCCAGGACGAGATGTCATGGGACACAGTAGGGATTGCCTGTGGGCAACCTGGAAGTGTGTGAATTTGAGTGGAGGAGGGGCTATGTTAACCGCTCATGAAGCAAACCTGTGACAATATAAATGGGAGTGTGAGATATAATTTCTCCTTTCCTTGCTTCAAGATGGACTGAGATTCACTAGTTCATACTACCTCTTAAAGATGGTGAAATTATGCTTCTTACGAAGTGTAGAAAGATTGGTAATTCACCTCCATAATTTTGCTCTCTTCCTTTCCTCTTCCCTCACTGTGACTTCCTTGGAAAAGCACTTCCTAACACAATATTAGCATGAAAAGTTTTTGCTTCAGGTTCCATGCCCTCAGGGCTAAGAGAATAACCTGTTTTAAAAAATTCATATAGACACTCTGTATTATAGTCCCCTTTTAAACAAAGCTTTGGGAAAAAAAGAATAACAAATATTTCCTTAAAATTATTTGTATTAAGGTTTAAGTGGTAAACTTTGACTAGACTTTCACTTTCTAGCTCTCAAAAGCAAAACAAACCAAAAAGTTTTATCTGGTCCCAAATACAATAGACAACAGTAAGCCCAATCTCTGAATTTATGGTCTTATGTCTGGAACAAAAGCCTCTGGCCTCTTGAGAAGTACGAAATGTCAATATTTATTCTTTGCACGAGGCATTAGAATGACAGCTGTCTCAAAAGTCACTCACTAAGACTCTATCTATCCAAATTTCATTTTCTCCCTTTTTTCCAATTCAGTTTCTCTGGGTAAGTCAGTACTTTCAACTATGCCCCCTCTTTAAAACACTAATTTTTGATTTTTTAAAAAAATATTTCTAAATAGTCTACTGGCATTTCTACTTCCTTCTGTCTCCTTACTTGGATACATTTAAATACTTAGTTACCAGTTTATTTTCTTCTTCCTACACATTTCCATAAAAAAAACCACAAATAATTATATGTCTTCACTACCCCCAACTTTTAGCTTGATTTGCCAGTTACATTCTCAATAGTTATATATTACCAACTGCTTATACAACTTTATCACTTAGACATTTCGCACTTAGAGATCCTCTGAATTTATTTGTACATCATCATTTTCATCATATATCACTTAAAGTTTTATTTACCTCCCATATGTGACATCTTTGTTTGAAATCACTATTCTAGTATTTTTCTTATGAAAGGCACATTGAAATTGTTTCTAACGACTCTTTTTTTTTTCCAGTTCTATTCAACCCAGTTATCAACATGTCTTTCAGACTCACATCTTTTTTTCCACGGCCACTTGAATGACTCTAGTCCAGACCCTCATTACTTCATAGCTGACTATTAGAATGGATATCTAGGCAATATTCCTCCTAATAATCAACTCATTATACTACTGTTCAACTGAAGTGTGGAATTAGCCTGTTGTTACTCTGCTTGAGAGATGACAATATTTCTCAACATTGCATCCATGGTTTTTTCCTACCCAACTTTCAAAAATATGATTAATATAATTAAGTAGATATATATTTTTTATTCTTTTTAAACATTTTATTTAGAGGGTATTATGTTAAGCTACATAAGTCAATCAGAGAAAGACAGTTATACGATCTCACTGATAATATGGAATTTGAGAAACAAGGCAGAGGATCATAGGGGAAGAGAGGAAAAAAGGAAACAAGAGGAAACCAGACAGGGAGACAAACCATAAGAGACTCTTTATCTCAGGAAACAAACTGAGGGTTGCTGGAGGGGAGGGGTTTGGGAGAGATAGGGTGGCTGGGGGTTGGACTGGGGAGGGTATGTACTATGTGAGTGCTGTGAACTGTGTAAAACTGATGAATCACAGACCTGTACCCCTGAAACAAATAATACAGTATATGTTAATTAAAAGCCTCCCGCAGAGCAGGGAGCCCAAGGCAGGGCTTCATCCCAGGACCCTGGGACCATACCTGAGCAGAAGGCAGAGGCTTAACGACTGGGCCACCCAGGCACCCCTTAAGTAGACATTTAAATAGTAATTTATTAATTCATTTACTGATTTGTTCAAAATACATGTGCAAGTCTTTCGCTTGTTACTGGCACAGCTTTTTCCATAGAGACTCTTACGTTCTCCTGGAAGGAAAAGGATAACAAAAATACAATTGTCCTAGGGAAGATTAAGTGCTGTTTACATTAGGTAGATGTTATCTAAACAGGATTAAGGTAGAAAAGGGTTAAAGGAAAGCATCATCTAATCAAAACACAAAAGGTGAGTAGACACTGGCTAGAAGTAGAAGAGTGAGAAATTAGGGAGTGATACTAACAGAATGACTCAGAGTCAGAAAGGAATGGTTCCATTCATAAAACTGGAATTTTAGTATGGAAAAGCCACAGGTGATAGGTGAGAGTGTGGTAAGAGATGATATAGAGAGGAGGTAAAGGACTAGGTCTGGGCTATCTGACTTGATAGCCCCTAGTCACATTTACATCAACTTACATGTATATTAGCTAAAATTATTATCTCATTCCTCAGTCACACAAGCCACAGTTGAAGTGCTCTTTAACTGCATGTGGCTAGTAGCTATCATATTGGACAGAGCAGGAATATCATAGGAAAGTTTTATTGGGAAGTACGAGGCTAGATCTTGGAAGATGTGGTGTTTTCCAAGGGGTAACCAATGGTATTTGTTAACAGGTTTTAAGTAGTAGTGTTTTTTTCAAAAGTACCTATTTAAAAGGAAAAAAAAATGACATTTTCTTTTTTTTATAAAGATTTTATTTATTCACTTGACAGAGAGAGAGATCATAAGTAGAGAGGCAGTTAGAGAGACAGGGGGAAGCAGGCTCCCTGCCTAGCAGAGAGTCCATGCAGGGCTTGATCCCAGAACCCTGAGATCATGACCTGAGCTGAAGGCAGAGGCTTAACCCATGGAGCCACCTAGGTGCCCATACATCTTCTTTTTTTAAATGTGTGTTTTTTTATTACTAATGAAATTTTTCTACCTTTGCTTCAGGAAGCTTTTTTTTTCTCTCTTTCTTTCTTAGGGTTGATGTGGTGAGAAAAGCACTAGTGCAAATTCCAGTTCAAAAATTAACCATGGAATCCTAGGGAAATTATCTGGGTTCATGGCTTCTCTGTTGTTGCAGCTTTTAAATAATGACATTAAGCTGCCATGACCACCTGTTCTTACTTCTAGGTAATAAATAATTTAATATAAAATTAAATTAAAAATAAATTTTAAAAAGATAACCTATTTTTTTTAAGATTTTATTTATTTATTTGACTGACAGAGATCACAAGCAGGCAGAGAGAGAGGAAGGAAAGCAAAGCAGGCTCCCTGCTGAGCAGAGAGCCAGACTCGGTGCTTGATCCCAGGACTCTGGGATCCTGACCTGAGCTGAAGGCAAAGGCTTTAACCCACTGAGCCACCCAGGCGCCCCAAGAGAACCTATTTTCAAAGCAACTTTTTTATTGAGTCCTAAAGTACAGAAGGGTGTATCAAAGGTAGCACATTGTCACATGGGGTAGGAGTTGGGGGGTGGTTAGTGGGATGGCCTTTACCCTCTGTCTTCCCCCACCCAATCTTCACACTTCAATTAAAAAGAGGCTTGGGTTATTAAATTAAGACTCCGGGTATTGCTTCATTAAAAAAATGCTCTGCGACTGAAATCAATAAACACAGTTCTCTCCAAAATCTTTTCTGATATTCTCTGATTCAACAAAAACTGAATCCCAGCACCAATATTTGCCTACAATCACATTCTCGGTAAACTGAAGTGCATTCTTTCCACGGCATGCATGTATTAGTCAAACCTTAGGAAGCCATCTCAGACATATTATCTCCGGCCAAAGAGACTCGCCATAGTCCCACTTGGATTACTGTTTGCATAAAAGGGAACTAGTGAGTGGTTTGAAGCATGAAGTTTGTTGTAACAAACCCCGACTGCTGAGATTACTAATGTACAGTTATCTCTAAAACTCTATAGCTATAGATTTATAGTCATCTAGCACTAGGGAATTCAAAATATTTTGGTTACTTTAAAGACATTCAAATTAAAATAGCATTGTTAATGGATTGTAAGAGCCTAAAAAAAAAGACTTTTAAATGAATCTAGTTCAGTATTATAAGGGTGAACATTAGTAGAAGCACAGTTAATACTGATTTTCCAAAAGTTTTATATAGGTAAATGGAAAATGGGTGTGGAAATCCAATGAAAATGCGTGTGAATATGGATTGGTAAAATTTTATAATAATTTCAATGAAATTCATGTATGTATTCCATAAGGATTATCATTGCAGCCATATATGGGGAGAATCATGTTAAGTAGATTTTGTTACATCATGACATTGCAGTCTTGACCATTTTTGAAGCATCATCTACACATCACTCCAAAAACTGCTTTTGATTGTCTCATGCCACTAAAAGATTTGGGCTCCAAGCTTTAATCAGTGCCAGTAAGAGTTAAGGAAACTGATTTATTGGCTGATATTTTTTTTGGTAAATAGTCACACGCACACAATGCTTAAAATCCTCTAATCTCTGTTCAAGCTACTTTGGTTCAGGCTTCCTCCAGAAAATAGTATCTGTTAAGGGCTTATAACCTTTAACATAAGGGCCAGTTTTTCCTGGATCTTGTAATGCTCTCAGAAGTTGACAGATTGTTTGGTGAGAACTTGAAGAAGTTCTTTATCATTTTTATTCATTCTTCACATGATTTAAACACCACAGTGGCTCCTCTGTTGGAGCGAGGCCTACACAACTTCCTCTGAGCTTTTCCAAATCATAGCTGTGCCCCCAACGCTTGACTGATGAGAGGTGTTGAGAATCTGATTCACATTTACAGTGATCGAGAGAAACCCTTTAGCAGGCCAAGTTGCTGCCTGAGATGGGACTGGCTTGCTTGCTAAGGCATTGAGGCTGATTTTTTTGTCTTGGCATTTGATTCACAAAGTAACTTATGGAAAATACGTCTGAAATGTAGGCCTTTTTTCTTCTTTTAATTGTAACTTGTTAAAGCCTAGGATCTTAAAGAAGTAGATATCAAGAGATATTTGAGGTTTGAGAGATTTGAGGTTTGAGAGAGAGATATCTGAGATTTTAACAAAATCACAGGTCAGGATAATCCGGGACTACCACATCTGGAAGGTGGCTTTCCTCTACCAAGAATTAAAGGGAACAAAATGATGAAATCATCATAAAAGTATGCTGTTGAAACATCCACATTTTTAATATGTAATAGTCCATATTAACACTTGGTAATAAACTCAATAGCTCCAGTTCATAGGAATGTTGGAATAATGATCATTGTTATGCAACAACTATTTATTGAATGTGTACTGTATGCCAGGCACTGTTCTAGATAAATGGGGAAAGAAGAAAACAGGTGAAGATCCCTGTCCCTATGTAGATTACACTTTAGTAGGGAAGAAAATAATAGATACTATGTCAAATATAGCGCCAGCGTGCCTAGATGGCTCAGTCTGGTAAGGTCTGACTTTGACTATGATCTTAGGGGTCCTGAGATGTTTCCCTGCAGCCAGGTCCCCACTCAGCGGGGAGTTTTGTTTGTTGTTGTTTTTTTTACTCCACCCCCCTATCTCGACCCCCCTCCCCCCAGCAACCCTCAGTTTGTTAGCAGGGAGTTTTCTTGTCCTTCTACTCTTTCCCCCATTTATGCTCTCTCTCTCTCAAATAAATAAAATCTTTAAATAAATAAACATATATAATGCCTATTAGTAATAATGGAAAACTAATTTTAAAAGAAAATGGGACTAGGGAGTATTAGGGCAAGAGTTTGGGATTTGGTTTGTTTTCCAGTTTTAGACAGGGTGGTCAGGGAGGTTCTCTACAAAAAAAAAAGACATTTGAGCAAAGAGGTGTCGGAAGTGAGGTACCAAGCTAGGTAACAAACTTAGGGCAGAGGGCTTCAAGCACAAAGAGCACAAATTCAAGACTCCTGAGAAAGAAATGGGAGTAGAGTAGGAGAAGAGAGGAAAGTGGGACCAAATAAAAAGGTCTTTAGTCCATTGTAAGGATGGCTTTTATTCACATGCAAAGGAAGTCATTTAAGGATTCTGAGCCAAAGATTACTATCATCAAATATACTTTTTAACAGGATCACTCTGCATTAGGAACAGACTATAGAGAGCCAAGGGTAGCAGTAGGGAGACTGGTTAGGAAGATATGATAATAATCCACTAGATAAATGATAGTGGGTTATTGAACTACTGCCATGTGACATACATCATACTAATACATTAATATGGCATATTTCACTTTTAGTAACAATCCAGTAAAGAGAGTTATTATTAGCATCCTATTTGTTGTTATTAAGAACATAAAATTGAGGCTCAGAAGAGTGAAATTAACAAACCTACTTAGTATATTGTGTAGCCAGGATTTGAACGCAGTTTTTCTGTTTTGAGTCCACATGATTGGCCACTGTACTTCATTACCTAAAATCAGGTAAAAAATCCTACTAGACTAAGCAGTTTATATATATATATACATATATATATATATAAAGAGAGAGCGGTTTATTTATTTATTTATTCATTTATTTGGAATAAGCTCTGCATCCAACGTGGGGCTCCAACTCACCACTCTGAGACCAAGAGTCACATGTTCTACCGAATGAGCCAGCGAGGCACCCCTGGTTAAGCATTTTTAAAGTCAAGTGCCTCCCCTTAAGGAAAATTCCAGAATAGAGGCACTTTCCCAACATTTTGACACAAGGCTTGAAAACATTTTAGGATGATTTCTAGTTTTTTCATATGTTTTTGTTGCTATGGTGAATTATATATTTTCTATCATATTTTATTGATCTTGTATGATATGCTTTTTCTCCATTGACCTTATAACACTGACTTTTACTGAACACTCCAACCAGTTTCAATAAAATAATATTTTTTCACTGATTATTTTGTGGTATCTCAGTAGACACTATTATTAAATAATGACGATTTTGTGTTTCCTTTTAATTACTTGCCCCTCTTCTTAGACATTTTTAAAAATTTTAATTCCTGTGTGGTTAACATAAAGTTCTATTTTGGTTTCAGGTGTACAATATAGTGATCCAATAGTTCCATATATTGCTCGGTATCACTCGCCACTCTTAAATAATCTTATCTCACAGCTCACCTTAGTGGTAATGTTTCTAATACTTCACCATAAGGTGTGACATTTCTTGAAGGTTTCTGTTGGATACTCTTTATCAAATCAAGACAACTCTTTCTTTACCAAGCTTCCTAAACAATTTAAAAAGTCTGGAATGGGTTTTGAATGCTATCAAATGTTTTTTCAACATCAATCAAAATCACCTGGTTTATTTTTTCACATTTCTCTCATTAATATGATGGATGACATTTGTATAATTCTTAATATTTAACCACCTTTGTATTTTTCATGATAGATTTTTTTGAATAGTTCTGGATTTTATTTGCCGGTGTTTCAGAATTTTATACTTCTCTTCATAATTCATAGGAATTGTCTTCCTAATACTGAACAACAGTTTTCTTGTGTGCTAAATGATATCCAGTTTGTGTTTTAAGAATATGCTACCTGGTAGAACAAGGTGGAAAGATTTCTATGTTTTTCTATGTTCTGGGTCATTTTAAATAACTTAGGAATTATTAGTTTTGATTTCTAATGAAAATCAGTGTAATGCCATTAGCAATTTAATGTCTTTTAGGGGTATTAATATCTGATTACTTTTCCAGTATTTTCCATGGTTGTGGGTCTGTGGGTCCTTTTACCTCTTCTTGAGTTGATATGGGTAGTGAAATGCAAGAATTATGGCAGGTATGGCTTGGGAGGGAGAGAGAGTTTTCAGGTAAGTGCCAATTAATTATATTTCAAGACAAAGAAGAGAATGACAGAAAGGTCCTAGGATGACCAAAACAAGTATTGTTGGTAGATGGCTGGACTTAATGGTGTGAGCTTCATAAAACTAAAATAAATTGGAGAGAGAGAGAGAGAGAGGAGAAATCATGGTCTAAATCTCAATGAGCTAAAGGATTCAAATACTAGGAATATAGGATATTTAAGGGATCAGATCTGATGGATTTTTAGGGGAACTGTGACAAAGAAGCTATAAATACTGACATTATTAAAAGGGATGGGGAGGTGGGAAATGTCTTCCAGAACATGCAGAACTCTTTCAGTCTCTGGTTTAGTAACCCTGCCCCTGTGTGGAGACCACACAAGGGAAAGACACCAACAACACACAAAGATCTGCACTCCTAGGCAGCTTCACCAGGAGCATTCCTGGAAGCCTTAAGTCTTTGTGATTACGATATCCACAAGTATGATATATCCAACACTATAGTACCCTGGTTTCTTGACTCTTTGGCTCCAGTTATTTTATCCAATCTTTGTCTCTGCCAATAGTCATTACCAAAATCTCAAATCAAGCATTCCACTTTTAGCTGTCATTTCCTATCTATCCTGTCCATCCTATCCAGTGCCCAGACACTAACAATATTTCCAGTCCTTTTGGTTTTCTAATTCGTAGACTCACTGTCTGATAATCCCATACTGCCTTCACTTCTCTCCTTACCTGACTGAAATTTCCTGGACCAATCTAATAATCACTTCCTCAAAGACATGCTCTTCTGGTTTACAACATTTCCCTTCATCTGCCCTCCTCAACTGGCAAAAATGTAAATCTGATTGAATTCCTCACCTACCTTTTACCTGCATAGCTGGAGGGAAACACACAACCAGACTGGCTTGGTTCATTTTAGATTCACGACCCATGACCTTCAGTGGAGCCAAGAACTCCTCCTTCATCTCTCTAGCCAATTCATTTTCCCTCTTCTCAAGAGTGGATACTTTTTCCACTCTCTGCAAACCTATGAAATATCCTCTCCACCCCTTTCTGTAAGCTGATTATTTTGCTTGTTAATTCACTGAGAAAACATAAGCAATCAAAGAGGATTTCCACATGCTCCAACAACCCTTCAACGTACCTTCATGACCTGCATAGTATGGCCAACCTCCTACCTCAAAAGAGAAATAATTGTCCTGGTTTCTCCTCCATGCCAGCTCTCCCAAATAAAACACTGGATACCATTCCATTCCCGGGTATATCTCACATTTTGTCAAATACTTAAAATTAACATTCTTGGCTTTTTGGAAATATGTATTAAACATTGGCCTGTGAATGACTTTTGCAATATCATTATTATTTCTTCTCCTTTTGACAAGACACTTGCATACATAAATTCATTTAATTCATTCCTATCTCAATGAAGAGGGATAGAATGGCCAGGGATAATCTTGGAGATAGGGAAGAGGAAATTCTTTCAAAATCATAATAAGGTCTGATTGAACAAACTGATTATTTCCTCTGGAAAACTTTCAATTTGTTCTTTCTTATTTTTATAAGCAAAATGTAAATAATTATCCTAACATGAAGCCTATATGTTGATAAAAAGTTCTAGCTGATATGGGAAAAGTTCGCTTTTTCAGTACTAAGGATTAATAAAGCATTCCCTTGAGCAGTCTTATCTCTCTTAGAAGTCTTGGTCTATACCCTGCTATTTAGGTGGTAGTGTCAATTATCTCCGGAGAAAAAACATCCATTCCTCCTATCTCACAAAACCTCTTACCATTACTTGCATTACAACTTGTTAATTCAATGCATTTCAGATCCTATTAGGGTTTTGGTATACAAATAGGATCTTATACATGTTTTGATATTTCAAAATGTCATCTCTGTGGATCAAAAATATAACTGAATTATCTTTTTGCTATTGCTGTGGATCAGGCTGTTGTCTTCTGAAACTGATAAATACCTGTTTAAATCATAGATGTCTGTGATTTAGTGTATCTTTCTATCTTGAATTGGTATGTTAGAGAATATCAGAATGCCATTGCTTTGCTGTATTTTTGAAGATAAAATAATTTCCAATTATTATTGTATAATTTTCTTTCTACTGAAGAATGATGTTGTATCTTTGAAAAATAGATCTATTTACCATATTTGCTTGCCACTGGCAGTGTTGTTATATGAGAGAGATATCTGAGAATGAAACACTATGACTTGAGCTAAAGTAGTCACAGCAAATTATGGCAGTTCTCATTTGAATAGTTCTGAGCTTCTGAATTGCTTCCTAACTAAAAATTATTCTAGCCAAATTTAATCTTGCTCAGAAATATAAAAACTTATTTTCTCTTTTTGTCAGAGCCAGAGTACCTGGAGAAAACATATTCATCTATACTGAGTCACCTTACTTTTTTCCGAATCATGACAGGTTAATCCAACTGTATTAGTTCAGAAAAGCTCGATTTTTTTTCTTTTTTTTTTTTTAAAGATTTTATTTATTTGTCAGAGAGAGAGAGAGCATGAGAGAGCGAGCACAGGCAGAGTGGCAGGCAGAGGCAGAGGGAGAAGCAGGCTCCCTGCAGAGCAAGGAGCCCGATGCGGGACTCGATCCCAGGACGCTGGGATCATGACCTGAGCCGAAGGCAGCCGCTTAACCAACTGAGCCACCCAGGCGTCCCTGGCTTGGTTATTTTATGGTGACTTAAATTTTTTTCTGATTTGGAATAAGGTGTTTTTAACTAATTTCCTTTTTTTTTTAAGATTTTATTTATTTAGTTGACAGAGATCACAAGTAGGCAGAGAGGCAGGCAGAGAGCCCGATGTGGGGCTCGATTCCAGGACCCTGGATCATGACCTGAACCGAAGGCAGAGGCTTAACCCACTGAGCCACCCGGGCGCCCTACTAATTTCATTTTTTTGACAGCTCGAATTCTCTCAAGACTGCCGTACACATCCCTCACTTTGTCAAAAGGGCATTTCTTATTTATTTGACCTTTTGCACTTGGGAACAATCAGAATCTTTCCTTTTGCTCTTTGGACAGTTCATCTTCTCATTCATCATCACCATGTAGGGGCATTCTCACCTCTGCTTGGAGTCCTACACTTGACTCACCACCAGGAGCTCATTGCTTTCATTGCAATGTCACTGACAATTTGGTGTATTTGAGAGAAGACTGCTTTCTCTATCTTTGGCAGAAGGAAAACATCATTTCTAACCTTTCACCTACCTATGAACCTCTTATTTTCTACTATAAACTTTATGTATGCTATCAATAATCCGGGATGAGACATCAATATTTCTATTTAGAGGAATCCATGTCACTTAATGTTAAGTCAATCTTTATTTTTTGTATTTTAAAAAATATTTATTTACCTGAGCGAGAGGGGGAAAGTGCATGTGCACACACATCCGCACACAACTGGGGGGAGGAGCTGAAGGAGAGGGAGAGAGAGAGAGAGAATCTCCAGCAGAATCCCCACTGAGCTCTGACATGGGGCTTGATATCAAGACCTTGTGGTGTATTGACTAATTAACTTTTGCATTGAATATAAAGGCCAATAATAAGAATGAGATACTTTTATATTTTCCGTAAATGCTTTTGGGTGAATAGAGTTGGGAAAGATGATGCTCTTTCACATGTTTAAATGCTGTTATCTTCAATCTTAAATCTTGGAATAAATCCTATTCAGTTGATAAAATTAGTAATTAGAATTTGATCCAGTCTATGAATTAAAATTAAGTGTTGAATTATGGTTTTATGTAACTTACTTGATACAATTTTCATTTTCTGATAATATTGTCAACTGAGAATTTATCATATTTTCATTAGACAGGAACTATTAAGATTGAAATATTTTAGGACATGAGCCCAATGATTGTGATGTTAAATATTTAAGAATATTTAGGAGAACTTTTTAACATTTAGAGAATTTCTGAGTATTTTTAAATTATATCTTAAGCTCTAAATTTTAGCAGAAATCAAATCTTGACTTAACTTGCTGTAAATTTCTACATCATTGCTGGGTGACGCCGGGGTTACTAAATTACACTTAGCACTTAGTCCATAGTGTAGACAACTGTCACTGCTGTTCATGGAAGCTAAACATTGTACCCCGAGAGTCCTTTCAGATCTTTTAGTTATACATGAGTTTAAAAATATGATGGACATTGAGTGTCCAAAATATGAGTGCCCAGTTTACATATGGCTCACAAACACTACGCAAAGCAGTTTTCATTTTTACTTTATAGTTATGATGGATCTATCAGTAGTTGGAATAGGATTGAAATTTAGACACACATTAAAAATGCTAATTATATTCTTGTGTAACTGCATAACAACATCAGGAAACAGCTGCCTTCACCAAAAAAAAAAAAAAAAAAAACCCCACTGGCTTTAACTTATATTAAAGAGAGTTTCAGCAGTTTTGTAAAACTTTGAAACATCCCAATGAACTTTTTGATGATTTATGTGAGGCCTGGAAATTTTATTCCTGAAAATGTTCAAGGCACAGGAGGCTCATAATCTTAAAAAAGCAAAATAGAGGCTATGATACTGACATCAGTATCAAGCTCATAGAAAAATCATGCCCTATGACAAGTGCAGATGTCCAAAGTTGCAGACACAGTAGACCAACCAACATGACTTGATTGTAAAGACGTAAATGCTGCAAGAAGAAAAGAGCCAGAAGGTCCTGAAGGTTAAATTGACCTTATCAATGTGTATTTTTCCCTTTATAAATGTACGTCCTAGATAAAATGAAAGGTCTTCAAAGAGAGAACAGCCTCCATTTTTTTTTAAACTTTTGAGTTGGATTGGAAATACAGAGTTTATATGTTTTTGACTAAATCGATAAACAACATGAAAGCTTTTTTTTTTCAGTTGGATGTCCAATGGATAAATCCAATAGTGGCACCTTGTTGTCATATATTTAACCTATCTATTTAATTAATTAAATAAACAGTTGATGATAAATAACAACCAAAAATGCTCATAACCAACTCAGTATAGTTTTTATACTTTTGTAGTTATTTTATTTGTGTTTCTAAAATATCTTTGTGCATCAGAACACTCCTTATGTTAAAAAAAAAAAAAACCACTCCTTATGGTGAGACAACTTCTTTTCTTTAACATATAATGTATTATTTGTTTCAGGGGTACAGGTCTGTAATTCATCATTCTTACACAATTCACAGCACTCACCATAGCACATGCCCTCCCCAATGTCCATGACCCAGCCACCCTATCCCTTTCCCCATCCTCAGCAACCCTCAGTTTGTTTCCTGAGATTAAGAGTCCCTTATGGTTTGTCTCCTTCCTGGGTCCCATCTTGTTTCATTTTTTCTCTCATTTTCCCCCATGTACCCTCAGCCTGCCTCTCAAATTCCTCATGGTAAGACAACCTCTTGACCACCAAAGGGTATGAGTAGAAATATGTTACACTGTCTCTCAAAAAAGGCATGAGGGCTTGTTCACTTCCCTCATAGAATTAAGAATAGCAGATATTAGTTATTGCTGGGTCTTTTGGTATACTTTATTATTTATTTTAAAATACTGTATCTCATGGAGAGAAAAAAGGATAGAATACTTCTGTAAAATAAATAAATGTTATAACAATTACATGTCTCAGTAATATACAGACTATATTTTTAAAGTGCTACAATTTAAATTATCTTTATATTTTTAGTACAGTTTTAACACAATTAAATCACATAAGTCAACCCAAAAAATATCACAAATGAATAATTCCAATAGATCTGATTCAATAAATTCATACACTAATAAGTACTAAGTTACAATTGTAAAGCAACTTTACTTAAGATGGTTACTGATAGAATTTGTAGGTAGTACACACTGTGGAAACGTTGATACACATAGAATCTAATTTATTGTGTGTTTCTGTGTGTGTGTCTGTGTGTGTGTGTGTGTATGTCAATTGGTGTGTTCTTAAAAACATTGTGAAATAACAGTGGTTTACATGCTAAGATCCTATCTATGTTTGGTACTTTTAATCTCATTTTGTCATTTGACTTAATCTCATTTTGTGAATGAATATAAACAATTCTTAATTTAAGTTTAGGCAAAATTTATATATAAGGCAGGAGACTCTCCCCACCAAGCTGCCCAATTTGGTTTCAGGAGGAATTTTACTTAGTCTTTATCAGTTCAGTGAATCTCCTTACATTAGTTTAAGAACAGTAAAATTTCCTCCAGTAGTATGTATGGTGGAGTGAAGAATAACTATTATATTAACTAAGTTTCTCTGTGTATTTGGGGTCATCTCAGGTTCTTTGGTAACATAAATATTTCTTAAAAATATATGTTCTACTATATCCAGCATAGAAAGAAAAAGACTATTTCTAGCTGGCATTTATTACATTCCAATTACTGGGTAAAGGAAAGATTCCATCCCAGGAACTGAAGACATTCAAGTACAGAGCCCTCATTTTCTTGGTGTTGGACGGGAGAGAAGACTAGTTCACGTGAAAACCCTAAGACGTGGAAGAAGGATAATTGCACACCAGTTCCATGTGTTTTCAAAATCACCAGCACCAGATGTAGGATGTATGCAACCATTCCTCCACTTTCCTCAAAACGAAAATCTTTTTTTAATAGCCAATCTACAGTAGCACTATAAATAAAACCAGATTTTTTTTCAAGGGGGGGTAATGAGAAAGTCTTGATAGAGGTCTTGATCTGACATTTAAGTCTGTTCGCAATTTTTTCCTCAATTGTTATCCTTTAAAAAAAATAGGCTGATTGAAAAAAGCAAAAATCTAATCCAGTTGCTATGTCAAAAGCATGCAAGCTCATATATGTGAAGATTACTATGTAAATAAAGTAAATACCATTGTATGACAAATGTAAAAAATGTACATGGATTTAAATAATGCCTCCTGCTTAGGATCTAAAAATTAAATTGTCTCTTAGATTATTTCACAAACACTTGACAATCTTGCTATGTAAAATTAACATTTTTTTAAAATTTTTATTTATTTTTTTTCTAATAAACATATAATGTATTTTTATCCCCAGGTAGCACGAACATTTTAAAGTAATTTTAATATTGCTTAATTGTAATCTTCATAAATTATTTTAAAATTACTCAATTTCTTCAATAGCCATTTTCTTCCCATAAAAAAGATAATTTGCAGGGATATGACCTTGACATCTACACAGACTTATTTGACATGAACAGATACTATTTTTTCATTTATTAATCAAACATTTATTGAGAGCCTCTTGAGTATGAGACATTGTTCAAAGTGAACAAAGCCCTACCTTCAGTGTTTACATTGTATTCTTTCTCTGGGGTGTGGTTAATTTCACATTTCCTTAGGGCAGTATCACACACCCAAAATTATTTAGAATTGGATGAATATTCATGAATACTTATTATACTTATTATTCTATACATTGCACTCATTAGTATATATTTTTTTTAACATATAAAGGAAGGTTTATTCCTCTGGAGCAATATTAATGGCAGACTAATGACCTTGTGTCATGGAATGGGAAGTGGACCCTTTTCCCACTTTGACTAACTTTAAGTTTGACTCTAAACTTAGATTAGTTGGAGAAGACCCTTCTGTCAGAATTCATGAGATGGTCTATCACTTCAGGTGGTGTCAAAACATGACACCATGCATGATGAGGAAGTTGGGCCAGATCACTAAAAAGATTTTCAGTAGGAATTGATCCTGGGTTGTCATATTTTTTTCAAGACACTGTAAAATTTTTTTTTTCCTTTGTAGCCCTCGACAAGAGTTAGGCATAATTAACTTAATATTGGTGATTTTTAAAACTTCCAAGGGAAAGTACCCACCAGCTAAGGCTAGAATTTCGGACCAATGCTACTAGCCTATATGTAAAACAAAACAACACATTACAAGAGAAGCTGCTGTTGATTATTAAGAAATGAACATTCCTGTGGTTCATTTGAAGGCAAATCCGTAGTCGTCAGCAGAGGATAGATGTGACCACATCTGAGGCCTGGAATTCTCAAGTTCCTGTGCCCAATGAGAAACTGAGTATCACGACAATGCAGATGAAGAAAAGATGGTGTCAAACTATTTCCTTTCCATCTGGTGTTTTACAGCAGCTGAGCTCACAGTTACTCTTAAAGGAAAATAGAAAGAAGAAAAATACATTCGCAGCCGTGTGTTGTTTAGGCTGAATCATCTAAGCCAAATTATTGCTTGGGAATAAATTAAATACTGAATAAAGCAGAGTCCAAACAGAAATAAGGTACCCTTGTGCAAAGCTGCTCACTGTAATGAGATCCCAAGTTAATCTTTCTCAGAAACAACAGCCTCTGGTACCAGCCCCAAGCATGGGGGTTAACATGGATTTTGCCATTCTCTTTCTATATTAAATTGCAATACTCTGGCATTCTCCACCACTTTCCCTAATTTATTGTTGTCTGTAGAATGTATCCCCAAATACCATATTATATATTAACTTTTTATTTTTGTTTATATTCTTTCTTTGGCATTGGAATTTAAGCTGCACAAGGACAAAGATTTTGAAGTGTTTTAGTCTATGTTAAATCCTTTGCTTACAGTAGGCACTCAACATACATCTTTAAAGAAAAATTAATTTTCTTTCTTTAAATATGATACAGGGGGCATGATCCTTTATAAATAAGCTACAATGCAGCAAATATTTAGTCCAGATGCATTGTAGGTAACAAAGGACATTTATGAATCCTAGGAAAAAGTTTGTTAATTAATTAATTTTTTTTTTTACCAAGAGAAATACGACTGTTTTCTTTTTAAGACACTTTTTAATCCAGTTTAATTTCTTAAGAAATATGTTCATATATGTAATTTACAGATTTAGTACACATGGGTGGGGTTTTTTTTTCCTTTTTCTTATTTAGTGTGACTTCACCCTGACCTTTTCTCTTCTTGCTCCCTCCTCCAACCTACCACACATAACTAAGGACAACCATCAAATTCATCTTTCTCCCCTCGAGCACATGATAATTTATATAAGGAAGACTCAAGTGCTTTTTGTCATATTTTAAGGTTTTGGGGGGGATTAACTTTTAAATGGATTTGCTGAAAACACTTTACTATATCCTTAAGGATGTATGCATGTTTGTGCTAGGGCAAAGACTTATTCAGTAATGGAAGTTTAGGAATTGCTCAGCATACCTGGGGAGTACAACAGAATTTATGAGTCATGGAAAAAGCCTTTCTTCAAATTTGTTTCAATGCATTTTATCATATTAATGTTGCTAAACATAACAATTGGTTTTATAGGTAAGCTATATACCAAGATATAACTGAGGTATCTTACTCTTCTAATATTATTTTAAGACTTAGCATCTACTAATGGAATGATTCCAGAAAAGATTTTGTTTTCCAAGTCAAGGTACTAGGCTCCTAGTTCTTCAGTCATGAACTCCTTTCTAACTGCCTCCACCTGCTGGCAAGTGAGATTGACAAATGTCCATCCTGGACGCCAGGGTCTAGGATTTGAGAACTGGCTCCTATGGTCTGTTTAGTCTAGAGATCCATCTTAGTTTGGTCCTGAATCTTTGATTTGCCTGTTCTATCTGTATTTACCCTATGAATGTGAACCTTCAAAGGCAGACAAAATCTCTTATTTTATACCTCCAGAACATGATCATTGCTCAGTGGAGTTTGTTACTGAATTTCCTTTTTGCCTTTCCACTGCCACCAATGATTATTTCTGAACCACATTTCTCTTGTCCAGGACTAACACTGGTAAAGATATCCTTTATGCCTCTTTAATCTTTTCTTCCAAGTGCATATTCTTTGAGAGTTTCAAAGCTTGGCTTCTGTAAGTAGTGAAAAATAATTTTTGAGAAATCATGCAAGCTACATCTAAAGTTTAGTTTAGTTGTGTCTTTAACCTGAGTATAACTGGAAGAACAACAAAATTTCGGAATTTCGCTTAAATTCTGGTTACCTTAGACATACTTGGCAAGGACATGAGTGAGATAAAAGGAGTGAAAATGTATTGAGGAAATTGATGTGGTACCCCAGCTACTGTGTAGGAGGACAGCCAAGGGGATAGACATGTTTTTCTCTTTGCTCTTTAGTTCCTCAACTATGGGCCCTGCACACCAGAAATGAGAGGAATTATAATTGGGATAACATGAGGGAATGAGATGAGAAAGGGCAAGGCAGCCATTTCTGAAGGCACACCAGGACATTGAGGAGGGTATGTGCTATGGTGAGTGCTGTGAATTGTGTAAGACTGATGATTCACAGCCCTGTACCCCTGAAGCAAATAATACGTTATATGTTAATTTTAAAAAAAAACTAGTATAAAGTTAGGGAAGCTTTCATGATCTGACACTTGAAATTATAACACACATTTTACCATTTACATTTTCAAGTATCAGACTATCTTGAGGATAGTAGATTGATTTCCACTAGTCCACATAAAATCTTACCTTACTCACAACAGGACCACAACAACTAGAGGAGGTAGCACCCAAACCCTTTTTTCCAAATTCCCACCTCAGTGTCTCTTCGCTGTCTTGGCCCTTGCTAGAGAATGCTTAATTAAAAAACATATCTGTTGAGCACCTGGTTGACTCAGTTAAGTGTCTGCCTTCAGTTCAGGTCATGGTCTCAGGGTCCTGAGATTGAGCCCCAAGAAGGGGGGGGGATGTTTGTGCTCAGCAGGGAGTCTGCTCCCTCCGTCCCTCCACCTGCTCAAGCTCTCTGTCTCTCTCTCTCCCACTCTCAAATAAATACAATGTTAAAAAAAAAAAAAACCCAAAACATGTCTGTTATCTCTTCCATCAGAAGACTACCAGTACTGAAAAATTATAAGTCACATCTAAAAATCAAAGATATAACTTGGGAATCTTTTTTTATTCTCAATATGGAATGCTGTGGATCTATACATGCTTGTCATTTAGATCCCCAACTCAGTCACCATCTTTGAGCTCAGAAACACCAGAATGTTGTCCTGAGACATTCTCAGGGAAGTATCTGTTCCTATCACCGCTATAAAAATCTAAAACCCCTATCTCCCAAATTTAGATCCTGGAGTTAACTGCATTTTTCATCTTTTAATATCTTTGTTTTTGTCATCATGTCACAGTTTTGAGATAAGTATAAAGATTGATAGCTATCAGTAAAAACTAGCAATTTTTTTCTTCTCTGTGGCTCATGTTGGTTATAGCAGTCAAGCAGAAAATGAACTGCTTCTCTTAAATTCGAAGCGAGTATGTGATGACATTAGATGAGATTTTTAAAACGTGTGTGGCGGTGGCCTGTTTGTTATTGTAGTTCACAGATAATTATAAAGAGCTGTCATGAGATCCACTAGCATTTCTTATGTCAAAAACGGACTCATTTTTGCCTTGAATTTTTTTCTTATGGAAAGTAAAGCCTTATTACTGGAAATAAACATTATCCTTCAATAATATATCAACATAAAATTATATAATTTAATTTAAATATTTCTGTATGTTTTATAACCACGTGTTAAATAGATTATATTGCCTATACGTAATCCAATACAGCGTGTGCAGGTTTGGGAGAAATATTTCACAAAAAAATAGGGCAATGGGGATTTCAAAAGATTTTCTTGATTCATTAGGTTATTTAGCTGCATAGACACACAGCACACAGCTGACAATTCACTGAGTTCATCTGATAACAATAAGTATTATTATTATATGAAAAGAACCTGGAAAGAAGTAATATATAATTACTAGTTTATTTGATCCTCACAATCACTCTATGTGATATGTACTGTCATTATTACCCAGTATCTAGTTGATAAAACCATGACACAGAGATGTTAAATAACATTTATTTATTAAATGTTACATTTACATTAAATGACATTTATATACATTTATATATTAAATGACATTTATATTAAATACATTTATATTAAATGACATTAAATAACTGTCATTTCGGGCACAGACAGTAAGTAGCCTGGTTGGAACTAAAACTTAGGTAGTTTGAATGCTAGAATCTGTTTTCTTAGCCACGTTGCTACACAAGCTCTTGTAATATAATTATTTAAATGTTCCTCCCTTTTCCCCACTGTGCTATAGATTTTACAGTATCCTCTTTCATCTCTGTATTGATATGTCCCAGTTTGACTACAAGTGTATGAAATGATTCATTTTGAATTTGTAAGTCTATTTGGTTAAGATCCCATTAGACTGCAGAATAATTTAGTTTTTATGAAAAATGTTAGTATTTAAGTTAATTTTATGCCTTTCCTACATGAAGATGATAGAGTTTCCCTCAGTAAAGCAAACATTTTAGGTTCTTAGTGTATAATGAAGTTGAATTCTGTATTTTTTACTTCTTGTTTCTTTTGCCCCTCCTTCCCATCTCTTTCTCTCTGCTCTTGTAGCCAAAGCAGATATATTTAATCAACTTAATGAGGGTAACAGATGCAGTTTTTCACCATGAATAAACAATGGGACAAAATAAGAATTCTTGACTTCTCAAAGATTCATTTAATTGTTTGATAATATTTGTTGAGTGCTTACTGTGGGGTAGGGAGTCCATTAGATACAGAAGCCAAAGAGAAGAACAAAAATCTACATAATTCCTACCACAATAGAGCAGTCTAATGGGAACACAGTCATTAATTAAATGGCTAAATGAAACGATCCAAAGAGATATTGGTACGTGTCCCTCTGTTTTTGTTTTTGTTTTTCAAAGATTTATTTATTTATTTGAGAGAGAGCAGACTCCCTGCTGAGCACAGAGCCAGATGTAGAGTTCCATCCCAGGACCCTGAGACCATGACCTGAGTGGAAGAGTCAGCTGCTTAACCCACTGAGCCACCCAGGTGCCCTGCTCTCTGTTTTAATACCATATTCCAAATAAGTCAAAGCCAGAGATAAATAGTCAACCCTAAAAATTTTTTTTTTTAAGTTTCTTTGTAACTTTGATTCCTTTCTGTGCTTTGGACCAAGCTTGGTGTGTGGTGGAAAGAATTAGTATTGAAAATTTAGTATGTGGCTCCAACTGGGTAGCCCAAACATTTTGGTACTGTTTCAACTTTAAATCTTGACTAAAATGATAAAATGTAGTTCACCTACAAAGCAGCATTCCTAGTATAGACCCAGATATAGCAGTCATTGACACGGAACCATTTGGTAGAAAAAAAACAAGGTGATTGGTTTGAGTAAATGTCGGAGCAGAAAGATTCTCAAACCACAGCCTTGCCAAGTTTGTCAACATGACCTCCAGTCTTTTTTCTTATGGCACTTACACTCAAAACTGTGCATTAAGCAATTTACTTAAGTAATCCTTTTTTTTTTTAATATTTTTTATAAACATATAACGTGTTTTTATCCCCAGGGGTACAGGTCTGTGAATCGCCAGGTTTACACACTTCACAGCACTCACCATAGCACATACCCTCCCAAGTGTCCATAACCCCACCCCCCTCTTCTGACCCTCCTCCCCCCAGCAACCCTCAGTTTGTTTTGTGAGATTGAGTCATTAAGTAATCCTTTTATGAGTAGCTACTAATCAAGAGGAACAGAGAATTCAAGCAGAGGTGAAAGGATAATTTGGGGGGAAAAAGATAAATCACAAATACAAGTGAAAGATATACTTAAAAAGTTTCTCCTTAGGAGAGTTAATTATTTCACTCTTCATGTCGTATATACTTGTTTTAGAGGAACCTGTATACTAGGGAAGTTGATAGCAATCACACCTCCAAAGTGATCCGTGTTCAAATAAAGGACTTGGTACGTAATATCAAGATTATTGTTTTATTCCTTCAGTGTGATAAAACTAAAATCACACACCTTCTTACTAGTTTTTAGCATCTTTTCTAGGTTATTTTTTAATTTGGGAGAATAATGAGCCACCTTGATCCCAAAACTTTTAAGATACTCACCCTGAATAGCCATATGTAAACAGACAGAAATGAATCCAAGAAAATTTTTAATCTGACCTCAGCTAAATTTGGTCGAATCGCAACATCCTTCTCCATTCAGTAATTATTAGTAGATTTTTTTAAATTGACATTTTAATCCAGCATCTTTTGGACCCCTTATAATACTTTGGCCTTATTATTCAAAATTAAAGTCTCATAATTCTAGATTACTAAACTCAAAATTTAAGACAAATTTTACCCAGGTAAAATTCTCAGTTGGCCTTTCCAAGGGAATAAAATTTAATATATTCTCCCCTCATTGTCATACAGTTTACTGGGGAGGCAGAATGATATATGGAAAGGAGCCCTGGCCTTGAGGTCAGAAAATAGGGTCCCAGATTTTCCTGTCAAGAGCTATTTAAACCGAGCAAGTTTCTTAACTTCTCTGAGCTTTCACTTCTTCCCACTATTTTTGGGAAGACCTAAAGTCAACATGGAATCATGTTTATTTTTATATATATATATATATATATATATATATATATATATATAATATGTAGTATAAATGCTACAAAACTAACACATAACTACTCCTATTACCCTTAGTCGAGATCTACTAAGTTTAGGTCAAAATGGCTATGAACTTTCCTCCTCTTACATACTAACTTTTCTTCTCAGAGAAGCGTTACTTCCGTGCCCTACTCAAAGTGTCTTAATCATCTGGTTGGGACACTGTTCTCAAAAATCTGCGGCATTTATTAACTCTTTAGCTGCTATGAAACCCACTGAATTGTAAAGAAACTAATACATCCTCAAAAACTATAGATGAGACTATTGAACCTTGATAAACATGAGTGTATTCAAATTACTTTTTTCTTTATGCATATGAAATGATGAGAAAGCAGGTAAAATTTCATTTGAATGGGCTCTGAAAAAATGTTTTAGAAATCACACACATTTTGCCCATGTAAATAATGTTTATAGTCGATGAATGTGTATCAGAAAGCATTAAGCATGAATGTACTATTCACATTATTTCCTTATGAGAAAGGGCAAGTGTCATATAATTATTTGAGAAAGAGATGTGGGCAGACAAGTTCTCTTTTCATGACTTCCCAATACTTTAAGTAGTTTACTTAAATACTCTTCACAAGATTGTCTCCTAAGTGATCTGAGAAAAATACATGGTTTTAATAGTGTATGTGTTGGTGGGCATTTGGAAAGGTTCTAAAATGTGCCATCTGTACTTCTGAGATAAACAAGTTTGAGATAATTTAGCAACTAAGCAGGAACTTACTTTAAGAAATGAAAAAAAAATGTCATGTTTGCTGGAGATTTCATTTTTAAGATCAAAAACAGTGTTGCACACAACAAGGTCCTTTCTGAGGAAATGAAAATGATTGTGAACAAGTGGTATAATAGCTTGTTTCTAACATAAATCTTACTGATCTGACCTTATCTTTTCTTTATATCTGTTAATGGTGTATTTAAGTCTTTGTGAAATTCATTGCTACTTTATATTTCCAAGAAGAACTGGAAACCCTTTCCTGAATATTTTTTTACTCTCTTAAAATCATGGGGGAAACATGGCAGTGGATTTCAATTTAAACGCAAAATGATGGGGTGACTAGGTGGCTCAGTCAGTTAAGGGTCTGCCTTTGGCTCACGTCACTATATCAGGGTCCTGGGATTGAGCCCAGTGGCAGGCTCCCTCTTCAGTGGGGAGCCTGCTTCCCCCTCTTCTCCCTGGCTCTCTCTCCAATAAATAAATAAAATCTTTTAAAAAAATGAAAAGAAATTAGAGTTGTATCATTTCAAGGACTAAGAAATGTGTTGGGGGCACCTTGGTGGCTCAGTTGGTTAAGCATCTGCCTTCGGTTCAGGTCCTGATCCCAGGGACCTGGAATCAAGTCCCACATCAGGCTCCTGGCTCAGCAGAAAGCATGCTTCTCCCTCTGCCTGCTGCTCTGCCTACTTGGGCTCGCTCGCTCTCTCTCTGACAAATAAATAAATAGTCTTTAAAAAAAGAAAGAAATGGGTTGTAATTGAGGCAAACTTAAAATGGTCAAATGATGAACGAAGTTACAAAGAGCCTTACCCTAGGGGAGGAAAACTGTTGTTTTATGGAAGGGCTCCTTTTTAAATTCAGTTTTTAAAGTAAGACTTTATTGTAGCCAATTATGCAACTCCCTGAAGTTTGTCATCAGTGCCTGTAACTATGGATGTTCTGTCGCTAAAAACTGCAGTTCTTCCAGATTCTTCCACTCTGTGCTATTACTGTTACCGAATCTGAATGTGTTTTTCATTCTCAAAATTCATCAGTGGGTTATTTAACTAGAAAATATTCTTGACCAACAATGTATACATATCTATATCATATGTTCTATAAGTTTTCTAAGAAGGCAACAAAGAACCCAACACTCCTCTAATTATTCTCCCGTAGGAGTTTCAGGCATAGCTAGGGTGTTCAGATTATAAAACCAAAAGCCAGTTCTGAAAGCACGGTGGCTAAAATATTAAGCACTAGACATAGGACCTAAGTTTCTGAAGCTAATTGAGTCATGAGCTGTGTAACCTGAGCAGATTATTTCTCTGTGTATGTTTCCTTTTCTGTGATGGTAAACAACTGGAGTAGATGCTCCCCAAATCCCTTAAATTTCTAGAGAAGTCATGATATAGCAGCTCCTATTCCCAAATCAGACCTGAGAAGTTTTTAGTTCTAATAGTATGATAAGGCTTACATTCAGAAATAAGATATAAGTAGATAAGAAAACTCGATTTTCTCTCTGAAGTCGTGATTCTCTTTCTCATAGTTTTTTGAAATTACAATCCTGGGAATAACCTAACATAAATTGTCCAAGAATATCTCTCAAGGTACATAAATTGCTCAGATTAAAATGCTGTCTAAAAAAATAAATTAATTTAGAAAAATAAAATAGTTTAGTAGGTAAAATAATTTACAAACCTGCCCACTTTATCAGCACACAATAATCAGTAGCCAATTAGCATCCTAGGTATTCTTACAATTTTTAATCAATAACATCTGTTTGCTCTGTTTTCCAATTACTATCTCTCCAACGAAGGACCCAAATAAAACTTCAAAAGAAGTAGACGTGAAAAAGCTCGTATGAGAAACAACTTCAAAATTGTTTCGTAAGAAGATCATTTATAGATAAAACTTCTGTTTGACGAAACTGAAGTTAATTAGGTAGTATATAGTCAATCTTAGGCAATGAAGCCTTTTAAACCTAAGGTGTCTTTTTTTCCCCTGAACTGGGAGGAAGGGGACTATTATGATGAATTACTACGTTTGCTCTTTACTCTGAGATTTCTCACTTGAAACAGAGAAATACAATGATGCAATCCAGAGCCGAGTCAGCTAAGATTACATTCTTCGTACTGAGGGAGTTTTAAAAAAATAGGCCTTAAATGTCCAAAGGGCACACAGATAACTTCTGAGTAACTCAAACATAAACAGGAAAGAAATTTGATAGAAAACTTTGGTGGTGGTCCAGATCAGGTCTAATTACTGTCGCTCTTTGTAAAAAAAATTTGAATTAATAGGGTGGGAGGAGAAAGGAAATGGCAAAGCATGATGAGCTTTCCGACTTTATAACCTGAAACCTTGACCCTCTTTCAAATGGGCCTCTCCCCATGAAACTGCCTGAGTTGATATATGAATGAGTATTTTATGGGGTGGGAGAGGTCTTAATGAGACATCTCGCTGGTCATTTTACCTGTTTTCAAGATCATCGTTTTGGAGGGAGTCAGGCTCTCCCTACTTGTGAAACAACCCGAGACATTTTAAAGGCTTAGCATTCAGTTACTCACAGGTGTCAATTTAAGTAAAAAATTAGTTGGGTCTACTATTTAGCATTAATTAGGGACATGTTTCTACCTACCTATGGTGTGTATTTTTTACATACGAATATTTCTTTAAGCATTACTTCTATGTATTATCAGTACTACAATAAATCAAGAAATCTGTGGTTCAACATCTTGTCATTTTTTTTTATTACAAAGATAGTTAAAAAATCTAATAAGCTTTTCTTTTAAGACAGACTGAATCTGATGAATAAATAAATAGATGCACTGTGTATGTGTTGAAGGGATTTATTTTATTCAGCCCAGAAACACTGTGGCAATAACTTCAATTCAGCCACTTACTTGCTGGACCACTGCAGGGCCGTTCCAACCTCTTGCTGGTAAATAATGCCCCTTAAGATTAGTTAAGTGCAAAGCAGATTGAAATTCAATTGGGTTCCTGATATAATTTTGTGCATTAAAATAATAGCTTAAAAGTTAGAACTTTTACCAAAGCATTTGGTGTTGGGAGTTGGTAACAATTACTCTTAAATATTTATATTCATGAGAAACACTAAAATTTATTCTCAAATGCATAAAGTATGCCACATAGGTTAAACCCTCTACATGCAACCCCAAGGTTATCAGTATTACACAGACTTCCATGTTAAGTGCCTCCTAAATTTACCAAGAAGAGTAACATCCTTCCAAGCTGACCAACTATTTAGAATTAAAATACAAAGATCTGATGGGACACAATCTCATAATTTCCCTGCTTCAATATACATAAGAAAATATAAAGGAGAAAGCAGAACATTTAGGCTCTATTTAGTTTATTAATGTTCATTAGTACATTATTCATTATTCTATATTTTTTTAAATATCATCAATAACTGTTACCTATAGTTATTATGATATCAAAAGTACTCTCCTTGCTGAAGAGTCCCAAGAGAAATAATTCTTGGATCTTGGTCTCAAAAACATCTGTGTCACTTCTCAGTAGTTAGCATGTCTCTTACTTCTATTTTTTGGTCAGTGTTATGTCTTTCTGTTTCAGAGTTGCCAGGAGGTTGAACACAGTAATTGGGACAAATTTATTCAATCGTGCAGGTGCCTTTTGGTATGCATTACAATACATAAGCTGGTATTACAGTGACTACATCAAGATCAAAGGCAAAATAAGAGCTAATATTGCATATATTTTAATAAGCTTTCTTAATTTGGTTATAGAGCAAGGTGCTAGGTGCATGTGTTGGAGGAAAGAAAACAAAGGAAAAAGATTTCAAAAGATGAAAAACAAGAGAGCCGTATTCTAAAAAAAGAGGAAGGCATGGGCCACCTGGGTGGCTCAGTCAGTTAAGCGACTAATTCTCAATTATCAGCTCAGGTCATGATCTCAAGGTCATGAGATAGAGCCCCATGTGGGGCTTTGCTCTCTCCTTCTGCCCCTCCCCCTGCTTGCATTCTCTCTTTCTCTCTCTCACTGAAAAAGAAAAAAAAAAGAAAGAGGAAGGCAGGAAAACATCACATTCTCACTGGGAAGAGTGTGTTCTTGTATCCATTGGGTTTTGCCATTGCGGAGGTGAAGTAATTACAAAGGGGAACAGAAACGTGATCCCTCCAAACATCAGTATAACTTCAGAGAAAACCTCCTCTCCTCTCTCTCTCTTTTTTCCTCCCCTCTCTTCTCTTTGAAACACCTATTTGTAGTTTTATTAATGTGGTGCATTATTCTTTCATGATCATCATCACAGTTTGAAACTTTATTTTTGCTTACTTATTGTTGGTCCCTCCCACCAGAATGTAGGTTGCATGACAGAAAGGATAATGGGAGTTTTATTGACCACATCATTCCAATGCTTAGCCCCCTCTAGCAAGCAGTCTGAAATATACGTGATACCCCTGAATCGTGTGTCTTCTGTGTACTGAGAAACTCATTATAAAAGGTTGAAGACAAAATATGAAATGATTTTAGTCATAGCACTCAAGGGCAAGGACAGAAAGAATGAGGAGAATGACTTTAGCGAGACGGCTCTGCGACTTTGTCTCCTTTCTGCTTCCTGGTTTGTAGAGGGTCCTCTTCTCATATCCTTGCACAGTAGAGAGCAGGGAGGAAGCAAGCTTTCTCTTACCTTTTCATCCAAGGGTGTTAATCCCAGTATGAGAACTCAACCCTCATCACCTAATTATTTCCCAGTCCCTCCTAATACCAACACATTCAGGGTTAGGATCTCAACCTGAGTTTTAGGGTGACAGACACATTTAACCCATAACCTGTACAGAATAGGTTTTAAAATGTAGTGGTTGCTAACAGTTCTTTTGAATAAAGATGGGGTTGTTTTAACAAGCTCATCTTTTACTTGATCTTTTTGATGTGAATTACACAAATAGTTGCTCTTGAGTGAGACGTTTTTGCAATAATCTTAACTTTGGCAAACAAAGTCTGATACAGCAAAATAAAATTATTAGAAAATGGAAATAAAGGAAGCATTGTAGACAGGCATGTTTTTTGTGTATTAAACACAATTTCTTCAAACATGTGTATATTTAAAAATACAAAAAAAAAAAAAAAACAATAAAAATACATGTGAGGTAGTAAGTTGCCAGAATAACTTTTATGTGGTCATTTGAAATTAAATAAAAAAAGCAAGCGACCTAACACCATAACATTTCCATCTTGTTTGTTTTTTCTTTCTTTCAATACATTCAGGTAACATTCATCATCTCATATAGATACAATAAAAGAAAGAAAAAGAAAATTTTCTTCTTGTGATGATAACTCTTCTTAGGATTTACTTTCTTAATAATGTCCTGTATATCAAACAGCAGTGGTAGCTATGAATTTTTTTTCCAAATGTTGTTCAAAAGGAAAATAAAAAGGAATAAATCCAAAGGGATTCTTTGAGTTCACACAAAAAATGTGAGAACAAAGGTTTTGCTTCTCTCACTTAGTATGAGCCACCATATATATATTTTTTTTCAATTAACAAATGTCTAACAAATAAGGAAAGTACGAATCCACTTGAGGAACAGAGAGATTATGGCCTATTTTTTTTTAGTTAATTGTAAGGTCATTCTTCCCAGAAGCACAAATTGATTAGAAAAGGAGATATGCCTTAACTTAAAGGGGGCCTTTAAATTTTAGTGGCTCTTAAAGACAGGCATTGATGATGACAACTGATAAACCAAGGCTAGGCTAGAATCCATGGACAGGGTGGTATCCATACCCAGAGGGAAGAACACTGCAGCTTGGCATCAGGCCCATAATGTTTCTGCTTCATTTTTATGTTCTATGTATGGTAATCAAGAGTCCCATTAAAGTAAAGAATGAAGTCTGGTAGTCTGTTGGTTGTTATGCACTGGGATCATTGCTATTTGCTTTTTCGATAATGGTGGTTTCTTTTCTGTTGAGAATTATAGAATTTTCCAAGGAAATTCTTACCTTGAGAGGATTCAAAAATTGCAGTACCTTCAGGCAACACTTAACATGGAAACAAAAAAAAAAAAACCAAAAAGAAAGAGATTTTTACTGACAAGAAAAATGATTGATAAGTGTATGCTGAGAAAACCATGAAAATGTTAGGAAAACCAAGAAAACTATTCAGTGGAATCAGCTTTATGCAAATGAATACCAACATTTGCATATTTCCTTTTCCTGCTTCAAACATTAAGAGGCCCCAGGTGGTGCTGAAAGACAGTGCAGTTTGTTTGGGGATTCTGTAACAATTTGTGTCCTTTGCTCATTCACCAGCTGTGTCAAATATGGCTGGATGGTTGGTGGGAACTTCTCACTGAGGTCACAAAAAAAAAAAAGAAAAAGTTCTTTTAAAAATCTGGCTCCTGATAGTCATGCAAGTGGATAATCTGGTGAGCTAGAAAGCTATGGCTTATTATCTTAAATCCTGGATTTTTTTTTCTTATCTCGCCGGAAAATATGAGCAGGTACAAAGAAAGATATGTAATTAAGGAGACTCAAAGCATTGGAAAAGGAAAGAGAAAAACCAGGATAAGAAATAGTACTATGTTCACATTTCTAAATATGAAATGAACAGAAATGAAAATTTACCTCTTGTCTGTTTATTTTAATTAAGAAAATTGGGCATAGAAGACTGATTATGATGGGTTACATTACTTGTAGAGCTTAATGCAAAATGAGAGTGTGGAGTCCCTTGTTCAAAAAGCAGGAGGGAAAACACAGTTAAAAGTAGTAAGATGTGAAACAATTTCTTTTAAAATAATTTATTACTGGAGAGCCTGGGTGGCTCAGTCATTAAACTTTGCCTTCAGCTCAGGTCTTGATCCCAGTGTCCTGGGATCAAGGCCTGCATTGGGCTCCCTGCTCAGCGGGAAGCCTGCTTCTCCCTCTGCCACTCCCCTTGCTTGTGTTCCCTCTCCCACTGTGTCTTTCTCTGTGAAATAAATAAATAAAATCTTTAAAAATAGATAAATAAATAAGAAAATATTTTATTACTTATAAAACATGACGGGTAACACATGAGTAATAACTTACAAATCACAAAAAAATATTTGGGTGTCATAATTGTATATAGTACATTAGCACTTTGTTAATATGATATCTTGATTGATCATAAGATTATTCTGGCTTTTTTCTATGAATTTATTAAGTCATCCAAATTTATACTTTTAACAACTTCATTTTCAATCAACATTATTCAGAGTGGCGTCAGTTACTCTATGCAAATGTTTGATAGCAAAAAACATTTGATAACTTTTAATTTAAAAGTATTATTCTGGTGTGTGGGAGTTAAGAGTACTTTATAGACAATATTGGGATAAGTTTTAGTACATGTTTTAGTACTCACGCAGCTGTTGATTCTTTGTGGGAAATTCTTTTCTTAATTTATCACTTCACACAAATCAGTTTCACCTTAGTCTGCATTTAATTTTCAATGTAAATTTATATAACAGCATTTTCATGTTTTCTTTGATATTTCCTACAACTTGCAGGGGCCATACAAAAAAAACAAAAATGGCTTTATGATTTATATATATATATCAAAGCACTTGCAGGTGCATTCTATCAATGCATCTTTACTTGCAGAAAGCAATAATTGTCTTCTCCCTTAATGATTGGTTCATCTAAACTTTGTATTGAAAATAGTATTCTTTTGGGGTGCCTGGGTGGCTCAGTGGGCTAAAGCCTCTACTTTCGGCTCAGGTCATGATCCCAGGGTCCTGGGATCGAGCCCCACATCCGGCTCTCCAGTCCGCGGAGAATCTGCTTCCTCCTCTCTCTCCCTGCCTGCCTCTCTTGCCTACTTGTAATCTCTGTCTGTCAAATAAATAAATAAAATCTTAAAAAAAAAAAAGTAGTATTCTTTTGCACTGAAAATCAATCTTAAATTTAATTTATATTTTTAAACCTAAGGCTATTTGCTTTTCAATGTTGCAGCAGTTTTCAAAACTAGAAATTCTAAACTCTTTGCAGAAACCTAATAACTCTCTGGTATGCTTTATTGCAATGTCATGCATAAGCTCTTATTTTGTGATAATTTACTGACAAAGTTTGCTACCTGATCAGTTATCCTTTTAAAATATTAATATAAACAAAAAACCTCCCACTTACCTATTTAATTTAATTAAGAAAATTAGACACGTTAAGACTTTGATCAGAGATGGCTATGCAATTTGTAAAGCCCAGTTCAAAATGGAAATGTAGAGTCTTATTCAAAAAGCAGAGGGAAAAATTGTAGTAATCCAAAATCCAGTAAATTCAGGTAACTTTTTTCCATCCAGTATATCATTTGTCTTTCATCTCTTTCATTTTTTCTTGATTTTAGAATATTTTTTCCTTCTTGTTTCTTTGAGAAGAAAAAAACAATTTAGCCTAAAGTCTTTATATTGCAATAGAAATCGCAGTAGACCTCTAATACTTATTTATCTTGCATTAAAAAAAAAAAGATCACTTTCTACCCATGAGCAACAATTCCCAATTTCTTCCCTCTCCTCCCAGTCCCTGGAAACCACCATTTTATTCTTTGTTTTTATGTATGAGTTCAAGCATTTTAGATAGTTCTTATAAGTGGAATCATGCAATATTTGTTCTTTTGATTAACTTATTTCACTTAGTATAATGTTCTCAAAATACATCCATGTTGTTACAAATAGCGAATTTTCTTTTTTTTTTTTTAAGATTTTATTTATTTATTTGACAGAGAGATAGAGACAGTGAGAGAGGGAACATGAGCAGGGGGAGTGGGAGAGGAAAAAGCAGGCTTCCCGCTGAGCAGGGAGCCCAAAGCGGGGCTTGATCCCAGGATCCTGGGATCATGACCTGAGCCAAAGGCGGAGGCCTAACGACTGAGCCACCCAGATGCCCCCGAATTTTCTTCTTTTTTAAGGATGAATAATATTCCATTATATGTATGTACCACATTTTCTTTATTCCTTCATCCACCAATTGACATTTGCTTTGTTTCATATCTTGGTCGTACAACATAGTTTCTGTAGTTAACAAGAGAATATTGCACACTTTAAAACATATTAAGAGATAGATCTTGGGTTAAGAGTCACTATCACGTAACACACACATACACATATGCACATGTATATCAAAGAAAACGAGGACATGTTTGGAGGTCTTGATTAAGATGGTAGTACACAGATGTATGTGTATGTCCAAAGTAATCCAAACCATTTTTTGTGTATCAATTATATCTCAATAAAGCTTAAAAAAGAAAAGAAATTATAACATTTATTAGAAAATTACACTTTAAGAAATCAAAACTCACTTCTTTATTGATGAAACATTCTCAAAATGAGGAAGTTTAGAAAAAATATTATTAATAAATGTTCTGCTATCTTTTATATCAGATTTCATTAAGGAATAAAATTTGGGTTAATTTTTTGCCACTTTTTGGTCAATAGCAACAACTAAGTTTTATTACAGTTTAAAAGTTCACCCTTTCCTGGTCTCAGTTTGAAATATTACTGTTTGATCTCTTCTAGAGACCAGAAAAATCTTAAATTTGTAATATATAATAAACTACAAAGCTGTTCATTTGGTGCTGTGTCTATTGCACCAAGCTAATACTTTAGAAATTTAATTCAGTCTCTGAAATACTTTGACTTTCAAGGCTGTAGCTTACTTAAAACATGCATGTGAAAGTACCATACTCTCTAACATGAATGTGAGTTCTGTTTTTAAAGTTTATATAATGCATGTGTTCAACATTAGTATCAATTAATTGAACTAGTTTAGACTCAAACCTTTTGAAAAGAAGATGCAAAGTGATACAAAATAGATTCCAAGCTACCAGTTAAGTTTGATTACTAAACAGACAAATTTAAATAGAATGAGTTCTAAATAAAAATGCAGTACATAAAATGAAAGCTAAAACACGGCAATGGTTTTAATAAAGGCTCATTAAAAACTGTGATTCTTGGCAGGCATATCCATTACTATGTTAAACTATAAAATCTATATGTTCAGAGGGCAAACAGTATTCTCTTTGTTGAGCCAGAGAATGAAAAAAAAAAAACTATTTCAGGCTACACTAATAAATTTTTAGTGAGTCCTTTCAAGTTCCTTGCCAAAACATTAGACAGGTTTAGGGGAATGCTTGGCTGCAAATTGATCCATAATAAATTGATTGATGTCATCACTTGAATATATGCTTTCCATGGTTGGTGATTTAGGATGTATTACAGCTGGATATGTGTTTGACCCATAAAGAATTCCTCTTATTAATGTTGTTTCATTATAAAAAATAAATGTAAAAAAGACCACATGAGAAATATCCATATAAATATAACCAATTTTGCTATGTATAAACTCAAATATTTGTAATGATAATTTATAAAGTGTTGACTGTTTTTAGATGACAGGTATCATTCTTGGCACGTGACAAAATAGTCATATTGCTACTATTGTTCTAAAAGATGAAAATGCTAATAGAATTGTTAGAATCAGACTTTGTGGAGTCATGTGAGCCGGGATAATTATCTTTTTTTTTGTTTTGTTTTAAATGTGTTGGGATGTCAGTAGGCATACCAGAAGAATCATACATTTCATTGTTTTTTACAAAGCAGAATGAAAATACTTCTCTATGAACAAATAAAAATACAAATAGAATGGATTCAAAAAAATTCATACTACAGAATGTGTAACGTGCAGGCTACTATGATAGAAGCTGGAAAGTCTAAAGTTGGAGGAGGCAGACTCCTACACTCTGGTATTTTTACTAACCAATTGCTTCAAAAACACAAGGAAGAAATAATAATTGGAGCTTTAGGCACCATTTTGGCTTAAGTTGTAAAATTGAGACCCGGCCAAAGCATTCCACTGAAAGAAGCTCACACCTTTGTTCTTAAAGCATGAGAAGGGTGAGGAGAAGGTGTGATTCTGAGGCGAGAGTTGACATATTTCAGGAGGGAGGAGAGTGGTCCAGGAAGACCTCCCTCAGAATGAGAAGTGAAAAGCAATTTTATCCATCCCAGCTTACAGAAAATTATCCACTTGTCTTAGCATCTCACCGAGTTCGAGAGGCAAAGCTGAGCTCATTCCTAACTACTTCTCCCACCCCAGATCTCAGTGGACAGGCTTTTGATCCAGGGGCCTTCCAGAGTCCCAAGAATCATTGTAAAGGCCTCACACTCTATGGAGAGCTTTTGGTTCCATCGAAACCATGTAGGAGTCCATGCTGTGCATTGGGATGCTAGTATTTCATTTAGTCACCGAAACTCAACCTTCCAATTTTCCTGACAGAGTGCAAAAGTAACATGTTTTCAATCTTCTTGTGATCAGGAATTCATTTTTATCCCCTGTCAAGATAACTCAATGAAATAAAGCTCTGTTTCCTGAAGAACACGGTAATAGTGGGGAGGTTTACATTTATTTCTGTTTCTGGCTGTCGCACAGTTTGTTTCTGGCATACAGGGCAGAGTATATGGGCTCCATTCCTTCTGGTGTCCCCAGGATTTATGTCTTCATCCAGGTATAAAGAGGCTGCTATGACAGAGACAAAGCTTACCTCACTTCGCGCTATCAAAAATACGAATCATTGCTGGAGACTCGGAGGAAGGGCTCCCCGCCAGTTAGCTTCTGAGCACCATTATCATCCTTTCTAAAAATAGTGGAAAATGTTTCCTGATAATGTGCCACTTTGGAAAGTCAATCTCTACATTTTAATTTTGCTGTGATTTGCCCTAGAAAGAAAACACATGTATGTAAATAGCCATATATTATAACTATAGCATCGCTAAGATGGCACTGCGATGTAAGTGTATATCTGATGATTATTAGCAAGAATGCAGTCCCTGTTTCATCAAATAGGCTCCATACAAACTCAGTGAACTGTAGGAAATGACCACAATGAGAAAAGAAAAATGCTGGGGCGCCTGGGTGGCTCAGGGGGTTAAAGCCTCCTGCCTTTGGCTCAGGTCATGATCCCAGGGTCTGGGATCGAGCCCCGCATCGCATAGGGCTTTGCTCCATGGGGAGCCTGCTTCCCTCCTCTCTCTCTGCCTGCCTCTCTGCCTACTTGTGATCTCTGTCTGTCAAATAAATAAATAAATAAATCTTTAAAAAAAAAAAAAGAAAGAAAAGAAAAATGCTAACAAGTCTAGCCCCTTTTTGGTTTTCTATCAGAGTTCCTCTGGCTCATTGGCCTAGCTCCTTGGCCAGGAGTGAGGGAAAGGAGCAAGTAACTACTGGTAATCATTCTGTTCTGCAGAGTATCATTGGTGCATCAGAAAGATGAATTGCAGAAACTCAGCCCACTGACAGTTTGCTCCTCTGACATTGAGATCCTCAGCACTTCATTTCCTCATAAGCAAAAATGAGAATAAGTCATATATAGAGTAAGTAAAATGATAAAGTGAGCATATTATATGTGTGAAATGCAAAATACAGTGATTAACATTAAAAATCTTCTAGTTCACTTCTCCTCTTCGAAACTTCAGAAAATGCTTTTTGCATAGATAGTAAGTAACTATAAGGACCTTACAAGTTCTGATTATCTCTGGGTTGCATTATGTATTTGCCTAATAAAACCCAAACTTCACATTTGAACTTGAGTAAAATTATAGGTATTTTTAAAGTCAGTTTCAGTAAAACATCAGTGTATTAAGTGTCTTCCATATCAAAATGTTAACCATACCTAAATATTAAAGTGAAGTTGTATGTATTTGGGGAGACGGTACATAAACAACATAGCAGAGGTGTCTTTAATTGACTAAAAGGAGTAGAATATTGTTTCACATTTATAATGTGTTCCTCATATTTTCTTGTGCTCTTAAGTTCATGATGCCCAGGCGGGAACACAGTAGTGGGAGGGGTGGGTACTATGATTAAGGAAATGGAGCCACCTAGGAAAGAGACCAAACTGGAATTACAAAGATCTCATGACTGAAACATGCATCACCAGATCATAGTAGATTCATTCATTTATTCAGAAAATATTGAATGAGTGCCAACTATGTTCCAAAGAATTATACGGATAAGGCCAGATCAGAAAAAGCCTATGCTTCTCTGAACAAAGAAAAGATCAAACTGGACTTCAGAGTGGAGCCAGTGGAATGATGATAGGGACAGACCTGACTCCTCTCCTGCAATGCATCTTGAAAACTGCCATACTGCCAACTGGCTGGAAGACAGTGTCTTTTTATTTCCATCTCAATTAAGTCTGGTGACTTTAATTTTAACTTTTACGTAAGAATTTCATATTTCCCCTTTGATTCAAATTGCTTTTCCCTCTCCCAAGTTCCAGAGTTGCTGTCTCATAGAATTCTATGTCTAAAGAATATAAAATTCATAGTCAAATGTAGCCACATTTCTTGGGCTCATGTTTTGAAATTCCTCTGGTTGTCTGAAAATTCGGGCTTCTTGTTGAGCATGAGGATACTTAGGCAAAGGGGCTAGCGTAAAAAAGTGTTGGCATTGTAATGGTGTATGAAGAATCCAAGAAAACTGATCGTAGGAGCTAATTGTGTTTCCATGGGATCTTTCAGAGGAAAGAAGGCACCATACTTATCTACAAATCTCTTTGGGTCCTTTTGGAGATTTTTATTTTTGCCTTAATTTTTTCTCATAAAAATCATCAGAATAATGCATTTGAAGTATTTGTGACAGTATGTTGTCACTAGTAGCTTCACTATTCATTTTATAAAGCTTGGTTTCCTCCCACCCATCTCATATCCATTAAGTAATTCACTTCACTAAAGTGGATTTATATTTGGTTCTAGTTAGTTTCTTGAAGAGATGGGGTTAAATTTTCCACTTCAAAATACAGGAAGTTCTTTGAGTTTGAAATTGTCAATATGTGAACTGAAAGATGAGTTAAATAACTCACCAGTAATAATGACCCCAAATCATCTATTATTGAGGACAGTCTAACTCAAGGAAACACCATTGTAATCTATTCACTGATTCATTTCATTTGAAAACAAAAGAAGGTGAATCATTTTTCAAGCATTTAGAGCCTAGCTTCAAGTAATGGAAAAAGTAATTATTTTTGTCCAAAGTAATTTGCTGTAACAAAATTTCTCGTTACCCATCCTCACCTTCGACTAAATCTTTGCTGAACTTAAGAAATTACTAAGAATGCAGAAGTACTTATGTGAGCATTGCTGGACTCTGAATTTTTTCTGACTACTCTCACACATTATAGAAAAGGACTTAATAGGTAGTTGAATTCAAGTGGACACACTTCTAATATGTTCTTAGAACTAGCATTATCAAATACATTTCCACAAAGCTTGTTGGGAAATTACCCTCCCAACAATAGCAACAAAAATTCTTGGCCTGTAAGTTTATCCAGTAAATTCTTCCAAATTTCTAAGAACATTTTTAAGATAATTCCCATACAATACTAAGTATGCTAAGCTATCTGTAATTTTCTTCCAATTTTTCAGTATTACAAACAGCACAATAATGGACATACTTGTACATTGTTGTATATGGACATACTTGTACAGAAATTGTTGGCATCTCTGATTATTTTCTAATAATATATTTCTAGAAGTGGTGTTCCTAGAACAGCCTATAAATATTTTTAAAATTCTTGCTCTATATTGTCAGGTTGTTGTGCAGGAAAGAAATACTGTTTTATATAAACAATATATAAAATCACTTTTTTTTCATCTGGACTTCTTCAACTTTGTCAGTAAATAAAGAGTATAGCTTATTTAAAAATATATATATACACTTTTAAAAGTACAGAAGAGTATGGAAGCAAATATATCAACAATTTGCAATGATTATCTTTGGGTTATGAAATTGCATGGACTTTTATTTCTTTCCATTTTAAACTTTGAAGGGAGCAAATTTATTATATACTTCATACCTTCCCTCCACAACCACTTCACCCTCACCCCCAAATAGTTTCTCAATTTGAATTTTTGCTATTTATGTTGCTATTTACGCACATAGTGTCTCCAGGTTGAATATTATCCTAGAATTCTGTGTTCTATCATTTTAATATCCACTGTCAGCAAACTCTCTCTCTCTTATTTTGTTTTTGTTTGTTTTTTTTACTTCACACTCTGGTTTTCTTTCACAGTTTCTCTCCCATCTGTCTCTTGAGTTCCATTTCTAAACACAGAGGTTCACTTTAAATTATTGTAAATGTTGAATGATTAAGACAAAATCTTAATGGGTCTTCATGACTCTAATCTTTTCCTTGTATAATCTATTTTATTTACCGTGTTAGACTAATCTCTTCCCAGTAGTTTGATCACTTCATTTGTTCTTAAAAATCCATAATGACTCACTAGTGCTAAATTCCCACTCAGGTTTAAACAATCTAGTCAGATAAAAAGTAAAACTGCCTTTTTTTAGTTTTTTTTTCTCTTCTTACTAATAAAACCCTATATTGTGGTCTTAGGAAATCATGTATATGTTTTGTTAATGTACCACTGTTCAATATTTGCCTATTTATTAAAGATTTTAATATGCTTATGCTCTATCCACATATATACTGTTGTAAAATGCTAAAGAGCAGCGTTTTTATATTATCACAGAACCAAGCACCTTACATTACATATAACATGAATTTATTAAATAATCGTTTTATTTAAAGGCAGAGAATTTTTCACAGAAATGAGAAACATAAAAGACTTTTTCTCCCATTTTGTTGAAACATAATTAACATAAAACAATGTGTGAGTCCAAGGTATACAACATAATGATTTGATATATGTATTATAAGATGATCACAAGTTAATTAGCATCAATCACCTCGTATAGTAACATTTTTTTTCTTGTGATGAGCACTTTTAAGATCTACTCATAAGAGACTGTGTTGCACTTCCCAGCAGAGATTACTAGTACACAATATGTTTAGAACATGAAAAATTATCAGTGCCGCATAAAGGGACATATCAACTTCAAGAATATTACTCAAGAAGCCTATCTCTAAACCTTAGACTCCATATGTTGCCCTCTGTATATTTTTTATTATTGATTTTGAGCCAATATTGACATAAAATTCTATGTCAATCCCATCATCCCATAATTGTCTCATTAAACTTTGTTGACATTTTATAAGATTTTCCTAATACCAGTTCCGATCTATGCTTCCTAGCCTTGCTTCTGTCTGGAAACCAAATTCTAGCTCCACTGTCCTTCAAGGCAGTATGCTGGCTTTGGCTCTTCCTATACTTCTGCAACACAAAACAAAAACTGAACAATTTCACAATACTTTTCAATATCCATAGAGTTAACCTTTCTATAGACACACTTTTGTACAATATTCATTTACGTCCTAAACTCTTTTTTTTTTCATATACCAAATTCAAAATTTTATTTTTTGAGGTTGCTTTGGCTATTTGGGGTCTTTTGTGCTTCCATGTCAATTTGAAGATTGTTCTAGTTCTGTGAAAAATGCTGCTGGTATTTTACTAAGGTTGCATTAAATGTGTAGATTGCTTTGAGTAGCATAGACATTTTGACAATAGTTGTTCTTCCAGTCCATGAACATGGAATGTTTTTCTATTGCTCTGTGTCATCTTCAATTCCTTTCATCAGTGGTTTACAGTTTCAGAGTATAGGTCTTTCACCTTTTTGGTTAGGTTTATTCCTAGGTGTCTTACTGTTGTTGGTGCAATTTTAAATGGGATCGATTCCTTGATTTCTCCTTCTGCTGCTTCATTATTGGTGTATAGAAGTGCAACAGATTTCTGTATGTTTTGTATCCTGCAACTTTAATGAATTTGTTTATCAGCTCTAGCAGTTTTTTGGAGTCTTTCTGATTTTCTATATATAACATCATGTCATCTGCAAATAGTGAAAGTTTTACTTCTTTCTTGTCGATTTGGATGTCTTTTATATTTCACCTGTTGCACATACCTCTCTATTCCATGTCAGGACTGTAGCCATAATTGGTTAAGCAATAATGTGTTTTATAACTATTTTACTTTGTACATGCACTGCCCTGGTTTGTTTACTTAGAAGAAAATGATTAGGCTTAATGGAAAAATAAACATGCTAATATGAATAACAAGAAAAAAATGATTTCTCATCCAATAGCATTTTATATTCTCATTGAAGTAGGCAAAATAACAGCCCTCCCCCACTCCCAAAGATTTCTATGTCCTAATGAATTTGTTAATATGTTAATTTACATGGCAAAAGAGACTCAAGGTTGTCAGTCAGCTGACCTTCAAATAGGCAGATTATTTTAGATTAGCCAGGTGGGTTCAATGTGACCCAAGGGCACTCAAAAATGAAAGAAGAGAGGGGGACATGAGACAATGGAACAATGGTCAAAGAGATGTAATATTACTGCCTTTGAAGACAGACAAAGAAGGATGAGCCAAGGAACATGAGTGACCTCTGGAAACTACAAAAGGACAAAGAACAGCTTTAAAGTTTCCAAAAATGAAATGCAGCCCAGTTAATCCCTTGATTTTAGTCTGTGAGACCTGTTCGGACTTTTGACCTACAGAGCTACAAGATAACACATTTGTGTTGTTTTTGAGCTACTAAGTTTGTGACCATTTTTTATAGCAGCACTAATACACTCACAAAACAACTGCCTTCCAGTTTCTACTCAAAACATGTTGACATATTAGGTAGTCTTGTTCAGAATCTAAGGGAGACTTCTCTGCCTCCATTTACTTGGTTTCTCCTCCTCTCTGAATCCATCCTTATACATTTTCTCAGGGATGTCAACAGCTGTACCAACTCAGACTGTCTTCATTAGGTTTCCAGAACTTGCTGGTGTTCTTCCTCTCTATCAGCCACTTCTTTCCCTTTGCTGGTCTCTCCTCAACTCCTAGACTCCACCAGGCATCTCAAATATTAAATATCCAAAACTGAGTGGCTGATTTTCTACCACGCCACCATCTCAGTAGGGAGAAACTCCATTCTTCCAGGTGCTTTGACCAGAAATCCTGGAGTCATTCTCTACTACTCTTTATCTTGTGAATAAGACCTGTTCTGTCGGCAAATCCTTTTGACACTATTTTCAGGACATATTCAGAATTCAACCACTTCTCACTATATCCACTGCAACCAACCTGACCCGAGGCACAAAAATCTCTGCTCAGGGTCATTGTAATAGCTTACCAACTGCTCTCACTGTCTCCACTATTACTTCTCCTCCTTCAAACTAACAGACAAGCTAACCATTGAAAATGTAACGTGGGGTAGGAAAGCACTGCTCAGAACCCTCCAATAGCTTTAGATCTCACTTTAGATCTCACTCAGAATAAGAGGTAAAACCCATCTAGTGACCTCTCATCCATTCTCCTGAGCTTTCTGACTTCATCCTGATTTGTCTCTTCCTCTTACTCCCTCTATCTTGGCCTAATTGCTGTTCTTTGAATGTGTCAGACACAGTCCCATCTCAGGGAGCCTTCCTGCACGGAACACTCCTCATTGTTCATTGCACATGTCTCTTACCCACACTTCCCTCAAACCTTTTCTCAAGTGTAGTTTTTGAAGTTTTAACTGACCACCATATGCAAAATTACAACCACTGTCATCCAGGCACCACTTTCTGTTTTCTTTCCTGGCCTAATTATTTTTTAAGCATTAGCATCATATTTTTTGCTTAATTATCAAGCTGATTGTCTTTTTCTCTCCATTCGAATGGAAGCTCTGGGAGTATTGGTATGTTTGTCATCTTTTTGCTGCTATATCCCCAGTACTTAGAGAAAGGGCTGCCAAAAAAAAAAAAAAACAAACAGAGTTTTATGAATGAATAAATAAAAATAAGGGGCAAGGGTTAAATAGAAGAGGGAGAGAGGGAGTATTTTCTGCTGCTATCTTACAGTGTTCACAAATTTCCAGTTTTGCTACCAGTCTCTTTATTTTGCTTGATGTTTGAATGATGTTTAAAATTAAAATTCACTGATTAAGTCATGTTAAAAGTTTAAAAAAAACTTTAATGTTAAGCCAAATAAGGAAGAACTTTGAGATTCGTGAAATGGATAAAGAAAACTAAAATCAGTTCACATTTTTATAGAAATACATAACACATTGTCAGTTTAATTTTTATTCAGAAAGTAAAGTAGTGAAAACTACCAATTTTCGTTTGATTTCAATTCAACCCACATGTACTGCAGGTCAAACATATGCCTCTTTACCAACCCAAAGGAGGATATAAAACTTTTGATGCCTTTATTAAGTTACATAATTTACTTAAATATTTATATTACATTTAAAAATATATCACCACATCTTTGTATGTTTTGTAACATAGACAGGTGTGTGCACACACATGCATGCCCGTGAGAGCATTTAATTTTAAACTTGCTATATTGTCACTGTCATCAGCAGTATTTTCAAATATTTCTTATCAGCCTGGTACTCTATTTACAAGATGTTAAACACACTTTTTATGCTAATGGAAATGCCCAGATCTCAGTTGAGAATCGTCATGCAAAAGTTTTAAGGTAGTTTATACGGTTGAATGACTTTCGACACCACATTGCTTTTTCAACTCTTTTCAGGACTTCTAAACATAGAATAGAGATAAAAAATTTATAGCATGTAGAAGTTATGGAGTCTAGCAGCACTCTTGCTTTGGAGTTAGTATCCTAGAAGACATGAAGAGAAATATAAAATGTTTGCCATAATGGAAAAATAAAAGGCTGAAAAGTACTTCCTATACTCTTTTAATATGGTCAATAAATAGCTCAACATCTACATACTGATTTAAAATGGGCTTTTAGTCTATACCATTAGATATTGCATAAGATAAGTAGAAATAAAATCTTATTTCCACAAAAAGGAAATGACCCTGCCTCATCTATTTGTATGCATGTTGAGAAACGCACATACACACAGACACACACGCACAAATTCTCTGAAAAGAAATATAAACCATAAGTCTATTTTGCAACTATAATCCCTAGTGTGTTATGTAATGCCTCCACTCTCCATATGCTATAGCTATATTTTCCTCTTCATTTGAACTGCAAAGAATCTTCTGGCCAAAAAGAGAGCCATTTCTTGCCTTTTTTTGTTGTTGTTGGTGCAGCCTTTTTAAAATTTAAACTCAATTAATTAACATATAGGGTATTATTAGTTTCAGATGTAGAGGACAGTGATTCATCAGTTGTACATAACACCCAGTGCTCATGACATCACTTGCCCTCCTTAATGCCCATCGCCCTGTTACCCAACCTTCCCCAAAGAGACCCATTTATTTCTGATTGTTGCATAAAAGCACACCCACAAAAAATCAACAGTTCACAAGGAAAGGGACCTCCATTCTTAAATGTCATATTTACTTAAGAGAACTACCTATACAAAAATTGCTAAACTTGCAATAAACTCGGGACTTAATCTGCTGTACTTTGAACAAGACTCGGAAGTATCAACCTTCCACATTTCACTCTTCACGTAGCATTGACACCTATGCATATTCCTGAAAAACTTCCCAATTTCTGAATCTGATCTACTTGTAGATGTTCATAGAGAGAGGACACTTAGCTAAAGATAATGAATCCCCCTCCCTAAAAAAATCTTATCCTTACTAATCAAGGACAACAATCTCATCCTTATTATTGAAGGCTGAATTGAGTGATCCTGGACAAACATATTTTGTAAGTATTTCAGGATACATGTCTTTTGTTAGGACAGGGGTATTCTTTTTAAACATCTGCAACTCAAACGAGGTTTGAGGAAATGTATAGGAAGTAGAACATAAAATAATATTCATTAAAATACAAAATGTTAAGTAGTCAAGAATGATGTCATAGTATTAGCTTCACCACCAAGAATGCTATAATCTTTCCCTAGTAGTCATTAATTTCTTCATATTCCACATACTATAGAGCTCCCCAAAAGTATTAATCTGAAATGGGATGTATTTTGTTCCACTTATCTCATTGTTTGTGATTTACTACAACAAACTTGCTACTTATTCTATCATCCCAGATATTGTGCTGTGCTCCCTGAATAAACTTGTTCCAATGAATTCAGCACATTTGGGGGATTGATTGTTTGTCTTTTGGAACAGTAATGCCCTTTGGGAAATTTCTTTAACTTCATTAAGTTACCCATATCATTTAATGACCTTAGTTGCTCCAATGATCAATATTGGGTCCAAAATTGTGAATGAAACTCCTCTGTTCAAAATAAAATATATGAGTAACCCTGGAATTGATTGATGGTCATTTGTGATCATGTTTGATTTTGATCAAATCTCAGAAGTCAGCCTTGTAGCAATGATTTCACAGTTGGTTACAAAGACTTCCCCGTCTAAGTTTGGATGGTGGAACTCATACATTATGTATTTCCTTTAATGACCCACATAGCCAAGGGATGGCACTTTAAATTGATGAAGGTTTTATATTCATATGTAGAACAAATTAGTTTAGAGACAAATGAAGAATAGATGTGCAGTTGCGCTAGCATGAACTGTTACAATTATAGTGATTATTATAACCACAGTCTAATACCTTCCAGACATCAGCTGTCATTATATGTGTCTCTATCATAAAGACACAGTCCTATCTCTCCTAAAATAATATCTCATTACAGGAATATTATTTATAAAAAATAGTTCAGATGCTGCCAGTAATTCCATGTCAATCCACTATTTTTCAGGAGTTTAATATTTAGTGGCATAAAATTTGCTTTAAGGCATATTGAGGACTACATTTCATCCATTTAAAAGCTTGTATTGTATTGTGTTCTAGAAACTTTGTTTGGAGAAGGAAGGTTGAACATAATGACAATTTCATTCATAGTCAACATAAACTGCTGCCTCATTGCCATGTTGTCATAGTCCTATAAAGTGACCCACGGATAGCATGAGATCAAAAGGAGCGGGGAAGAAAACTAACACATATTAAACCACCTTTAAAACTAGTTTTGGAACATTTCGTGGATTTTAAGGGTTTCAAACCAGAAAAAAAAATTTAATGGGATAATTCTATTTTATTCCTTATAAATTTTTATCGTATTTTTTGAATTCTTGTGGCATTTTTGGTTTGATGAATAGAAAAAATAGGCGCATGAATAAAATGTAATCAGTGTCCTACTGGCATGTGCTTCATGGGGAAAATAGCTTCGCTTCACCTTGGAAGTAACAGAAGGGCTACAAAGTGTTATTTCACTAGTTACATTTTCTGCAATGCCAAGATCTTTTGTAGGAATTATCAGAATTGTCTTATTTTTTGCAAAAATAAAATAAAAATTCAGGCCCTTTGGGCTCAGAATGTGGAATTTGTTGTTTTTCTTTATTTTAAAATAACCTTACACTTAACAAAAAAAAAATTGTGCAACATAATACCCATTATTCTCTTATACCCTTTACTCACCCTCTCCTAAAGTTTATCTGATTATCTATAATTAACAATGATACAGTACTATTAAGATACCTATAGACCTAATTTAAATTCTGCCAATACTCCTGCTAATATTCATTTTCTGGTCCAGGATCCAATCCAGAATATTACATTGCATTTATATTGCATGTCTTCTTACTCTCCACCACTCTGGGACAGTTCCTTTGGTTTCTCTTTGTCTTTCATTACCTTGTCAGTTTTGAAGAGGACTGGTCCATTATTGTATTGAATTTTTCCTCAATCTGGATTTGTCTGAAATTTTCTCATGAGCAGACTGAAGTAATGCATTTTAGCAAGAATTCCATGAAAGTGATTTTATGCCCTTCACATCAAATCATATTAGGTAGCACACGATGCCTGTATGGAAAGAGAAGTGAGGCAAAGGTAGACATCAGACATATAAAACACACAAATGAATTTATGATGTCATTTAAGAAATAGACATATTCTTTCCAGGACAGAAACGTAAGTTCAGGGAATCACAGGTAAATTGTAGCTTTCCTAAATAATGGGAAAATCTCTATCACAAAAAAGTAATTTGTCATATGTCCCCTTCTAACAGTAATTGTATATTATTACAAATATAAAATATCCAGATAGCCTCTAATTGCATACAAATTTTGAAAATGCAGTTAAATGGAAATTACATTTGAAACTGAAAAGATTTTAAACATCTGAGGGTTTCGTGTGTAGCAACGTCAAGGCAGAAAATGAAAACATTACTGTGAATGGTGTTGCTCCTCCAAATCAAAGAAGGTGTGGCCTGAGTATTTATGAGACGTTAAAAGCAAGATCTGGTAAATTAATTTTTGGCTGGAGCCAACACATAATTGTCAGCACCAATGTATCCACATTAATGGGCTTTCTTTGTAAATGAACATATCTATTACCTATAAAGACACCAGTTATAAAACTGTGGTCATTCTTATGACATTGGTTGGGGAAATGGTTTTCACAATTTAATTTTAATCACAGCAACAGTGTCTTTTTAGACTTTATAGTAATTACATTTTTGGTGTTTAACATAATTTTACTTTCTTACCTTCTGTATTTGTCTTTAGTTGTTTTTCTCTAAATGTAAAACCCAGTTAAATATATATATATATTTTTTAGGAGCACATCTGACTCTGAGCTGGTTGTTGGAAACATTATTCCAAGACAATTACCGAGATTGCCAGAGAGTGTTAAGAAGGAGATCAGGGTGTAGATTAATTAGCCAATCCTATCTGGTGTTCAGTGACTCCATAAACCAGTATTCACGTTGACTTATCCCTCCTTAGCCTCAAACCCTCCATTAATGGATTATCCATTTTCCTGCTTGAACTTAAAAAAAGCCTAAAGTGAAAGTCAGGAGGGAGAAGAGATACTTCTGTATTTCAGCTGTTGATCCTTACAACAGAATACAAGTTCGGGCAGGTAAGATATATGGCTATCCATAGAAGGGCTAGGTCATTTTACTCTTACATAATTATAGATACCTGATTCAAATGTCTACTCTACTCATGCCTGATATATGGCAGATAATGCTATCTATTAAATTAAAGGTAATGAGAAAAGCTATGCAAAATAGTGAAAACACCATTAAAAAAAAGAGCGAGAGAAGAGAAAAGGAAAGAAAACCCTATTCTACTACCATAAAAATTTACTGAAGTCATATCAAGATATACCCTTCTATTTTTTTAATCATAGATATAATCATAGTCTATTATAATCTTGCATTCCGTTCTTTGTTCTGATTTATAATAAGTATATTTTCCTTTTCTTATACAGTTTAGTACTCTGATTGGGAAAGTAATGCATGCTTATTTTGGATAATGTAAAAATAAAGAAAAGCCAGTGACATAAAATAATAACCTGTCATCTCATCAACCAAAGAAAACCACTTTCACATATTTGATACTAAATGGACTATATGATTGTATATTTTTAGCCTTTACTCCAAACTCAACGCATGCATGGGTAATGAGATTGTAATTTTCAGTTTTGTAGGTATAACACTATTTATACTGGTCTCAATTTTTCAAGATTATTCATTAGGTGAAGTAGCCATCTTTATGAAGAGAGTGTCATCCCACCCTTTACCCACCCACACAGATTTGGGCATATTCACTTAGTACTGTCTTGTTTTGTTTGAAAAAATAAACTAGCTCAAGTAAAGGGCCAGGGTGGTACCGGGTGCAGTGCGTCAGTGTGAGAATACAGAAATTATCATGGAGCCGTTAGGTAGAAAGTGCAGGCAAACCTCATAAAACTGCTCCTGAGAACCAAGTCAGCAATCAAGGTACTATTCTTTCAATTTTCTTTCTTTGAGGCTGCACAATCTCCCTTATCTCTCTGTCTCTCCACTCTTTAACTGACCTGCTTCCATCATCAACTGATTCCTTTGCTGGATCTTTTGGATAGCCCTACCAAGGCCACCAGCCTACACTACGTATCTCTCAGCTGACCTGCTCATGTTTGAAAATCTGCAGTTCTAGAAATTGGTAGATGGTCAGCTCATATGAGTGACACTACACGTACCACAGGTGGCTGGACAGCAATTCCTCTGATCCTTTCTTATAATTGTTGGCCACACGTAGCACAATTAGCAGTGAACTCTGCGTGCATACACACACACACACACACACACACACACACACACAAAACCAAACAGACCTCCATTGTTCCACTGAATAGGATGTAATGTACAGAATGGTTAAGGAAAGAAGGGGAGGTGAGTAAGACAGGAAATTAAAAGATAATATCTGTTATTGATTTGGTATAATAAATGAAAGGTATGTGGTTCTGTTTTAGATATTTTATAATAATAAAAACAAAGAAGAAAAGAAAAGAATTGCCCTGTACTTACCACTAATTAGGTTTTGAAAATATGTTTATTTTTCCACTAACTTTTCTCGAGGTTATTTAGATAGTTCTTGGTAAATCTTTATGGTAACATATGTGAAAGCAGTCATGATTACTCTGTGACTTGGAGGAATGAATTGTGAAAATTGTTGTTTTTAACATTGGTAAAATTTATAATGAAGAAAAATTCTGATAGTCAATATTAATGGTGAGGCACATTATTCCTTTCTTGTGAAATTTTCTTTATTTTCCCCCAAGATCTAAAGATCCATGAACACAGAACAGAGTGTTCACTTTCCTCATTTTCTCACCATTATATGTAACAAGTTGCATACCCATGAGTTCTGTAGTTGACTGGATCTGTTACTAGGATTATCTCTTTACACTATATAAGTTTCTAGACCAGTTTGTGTGTCAACAATTAATTTGGGATGAAGCATGGCAGATGGGGGAAGGGCCAATAAGAAATTCTGAAATTACCAACTATTAGAATCATAGATTTTATTTATTTTTAAAAAAATTGTTGAGTATAGTTAAAGCACAATGTTACATTAGCTTCAGGTGTATGACACAATGATTCACAAGTTTACATATTTTGCTATGTTTGCTACAAGTGTAGCTACCATGTATCACCTGTGGCACTATTACAGTATCATTGACTATATTCTTTATCCCATGTCTCTTGTTCCCGTGGCTTTTTTATTCTATAGCTGGAAGCCTATATCTCCCATTCCGTATTTCTCCCATCCCCCGTGTCTGCCATCCCCCTTCCCTTCTCCCCTATGGCAACCATTAGTTTCCTGTCTATTAATAGATCTGAGTCTGCTTTTTTTTTTAATTTGTTTTTTGTATTTCATTTATTTATTTATTTTAGATTCCACATACAAGTGAAATCATATGGAATGAATTTGTCTTTCTCAGTCTGACTTACTGTATTTAGCATAATACCCTCTAGGTCCATCCACATAGTTTTAGAATGGAAGAGTCAATGTTTTGTCTTGTCTTGTTTTTACCATATTAATCTAATCGCTGTTCTCAATACAGGGTCAATAATGACTTGGTCAAGCCAGGACAATTAAGAGTTCTCACTAAAACAAAATCTCTACAGATTTCACTCAAATGCTTACTTCACTCAAATTACTAGATGTATTTTACCCAAACATTTCATTTTCTTTAGTTGCATTCATTTTATTAAATAACCCTTTCTTTGTCAATTACAGTGACTCAGCTTTAATTCATCCCGGTGTTACCACAATAGCCATCATGTGCAGAGTTGTAGTGACTGAGATTTGAAATGAAATTGAACACTGTCTGTAGCTTTTATACAAAATAACATTGACCTATAAGCTGGGCTCACTAACTAGGTTCTTATTTCCTTGTTCACTGTCTCCCCTGGTGACCCCTCTGTTCCAATGGCTTTAAATCTAAGCTGAGGATGCCCAAATTTGCAACTTTCATCCAAACCCCTTTTCTGAGTTTTAGATTTATATATCCAACTGCCTTCTTGACTTCACACTTAGATTTTTCAAAGGCACCTTCAACTTACAAAATGAACCTTTGATTATTCCCCCCAAGTATTTTCCATCCTTAATTTTTTTTTTAACTTCACACCAACTTATACCTTCAACTGCACATTTTCTAAAGTCTAAAGCTTAGGAGTCATCTTCAGAATGTCCTTTACCCCATGAGTAAAAGTTGTCAATCCTCCCTCCAAACGATGTCTCAATTGAATGCATTCTTCTTGATCTATTTTGCCAACATACTCTTCTCCAGTCAACATCACAATGTAATTTTAGTTGGCCTCCTTGCTTCCATTCTTGCCCAACTTTACTACTTTCTCTGCAAATCGATTAGGGGAGAATTTTTAAAATAATTTATTAAGTCGTTCCACCATTTTAGGTTATTCAAAATGTTGTGTGTTATTCGCTTATATGAAATGTTTAGAATGTACCCCATTATGGCGTAAATTCTTCAGCGAGACTCAGAAGGCCCTTCATGATCTGACCTGTGCTTTCCTCTCCAGGATAATATTATTCTACTTTCTCCCTAACTTTCAAGGTTTTAGCTGCATTGGCCTGCCTTTAAAGCCTTAATTAAGCGAAGTTCTTTTAAAGCTGAGTGATCACACATGCTGTCCTCTTTACGTGGAAGGCTTCTACTCCTTTACCTTGTTAACTCTTAAATTGTGTTATAATCTGTAATGATAGAAATAATAATTTCTTAGACCCAGTGACCTTTCCCCTCATAAGACTAATCTCTTTGTAATTATTATGTTTCTCTTTCTTACTTGTCCATAATCTTTGGGAGGGCATTGCTATAGCAGAACTTGATCATAATACAGCAGAACTTGATCTCTGCTATATTACTAGAGCATAATCCAATGCCTGATACATAATAATTGCCTAACAAGCTTCTTTTGGCTGACCAGCAAAGTTTAAAAATACAAGTGTTTTAAAATCAAAGAACAGAAACTCTTCCACTACAGAAAAGGGACTCTCTTAGAATATAACTGGTAGATAATTAGTAATTAAGTATTAACTGAATGATGTTATTATTAAAGTTGTCTAGGGGGGCTCAGTGGGTTAAAGCCTCTGCCTTCAGCTCAGGTCATGATCCTCAGATAGATAGGGGCTTTCTGCTCAGCAGGGAGCCTGCTTCCCCCTCTCTCTGCCTGCCTCTCTGCCTACTTGTGATCTCTGTCAAATAAATAAATAAAATCTTAAAAAAAAAAAGTTGTCTAAAAGAAAACATATTTCCTTGACTTATTAATAATACATGTTATAGTTCAATTTTCTAGAAAAACCCTGCTATATATTTCTGAGAGTTATACCAAGTCACTGTGATATAAAATAAGTTGGTGCGTATGAACAATTATTTACATTATATAAGAAATTTATAGTTATTTAGAAACTGGAGATTTAAACTGTTTAGTGGTTTCTACTTTATAAATTTTTTTCCTGTTGAAACACATTGATTTGTTTTCCTTTTCATCCTTCACCCCAGCAGCTCTAAGTTTGACATTTTTATCACCCCAATGGAATGCCTGGTTTTCATTTGCAAAGCACACCTCACTTTTACAAGTGAAACATTTCACTTTTACAAGAGAAACATCAGGGACTAAGTAGCACATGCAAATCTAACAACCAGCTTGGCTTTATTGTTCTGACTCCATATTTCCACAGACAGGGATTTCTTATAAGATAAACGTATTACCTAAGCAAAATTCTTTTCAACATAGAAAGGGACTCTGTTCACTGAGATTGCTTCAGATTCTTTGCACAGGAAGCACCACTGACATTTCAAGAGTGTCGGCCTCACTTATCAGTGTGCTAAGGACAGCGGCTTATGGAAGTGCAGAAGCTAATGTTTGCCTTGGTTTGCTTTCCTACACTTAGGAGACTGGACATACCCATCTCCTTGACTCTGGGGGGAGCAGGGGGGCGCAAAATAGAAACCTATCGATGTGGCTCAGAAGAAACACTAGCCTCTGGGAGCCCAGAAGTCTAGTTTTAGATAATCCCAATTCCAGTTCCCTCTTTGATATTGAGCAGTCCTTTTTTTTTTTTTTGAAAATGTAATTGGCTTTATTAAGTAACTCATAAATTAGGCAACATCTCCTATAGCTTGTAGAGAGATACACTTGAATATTCCTCTTAATTCTTCGTTTCAGTTCCCCCATCTATAAATAAGGAGTTAATCTGGATGGACTTTCAACTCCCACTTTCTATTACTTCAATTTTCCATCTCTTAGCTGAAAAAATAAATAAATAACCTCGTTGAAATTGTATGTTCTATTTTATTATGTTAAACACCAAACTATGGCTTAAAGTTCATGTTCCTGTTCATTGAAAGTCCTAAGATATATACCTTTATTATCACACACACTTTTGTGACATTATTCTCTTCTTACCCTACTATCAAAAGTATTTTGTAGATTCATAGACTTTAAATTCAGTGCTCCTCCTTTAATGGTTTACCTAACCTCATGTGAGTTCTTCAGCTATGTGTGAAGAGGGAGGGAGTATATTTTCTCATCTACCAGGAATAAAATGTGCTTTCAAATTTATTCTAGCATTTCTTCAGTAGACTGACTTTCAGATGGTCCTCTCCAGGAAGTCTGTACCATGATCTGTTGAAAGAGCTGCCTCAGAAGGTTGGAATTTGTATTTGGGAAATTCCCCATCCCAACCCTCTGACCTTCTCTGTCTTGAGCTTTATGTACAACCCATTGCTGTTAGTAGCTGTGTCTGCGGACCCTGCAAGAACATTTAAAGACCTTTCTCATTTATTATTAAGGTCATCATTCAATTATAATTGTTCTTTTCATATTTCCAACCTGCCTTTTATGATCCCAAACTTCCCAGATAATGAATTTTGGATTAGATCTTTAAGAAAGTCAGAAAAGCGCATGCTAAGTGTCTGAAAAACATATGGGAAAGTACCACTTAAAGCTACTGCTCCTTTGTAGTTGAAATCAGTTACCAAACTAGAAAATAATGACCCAATTTTATAACTGGGGTTTGCACAATAGATTTGATAACTAAAACACACATTCACAGTTATATAGAGCTACTGCAAGAAGCAAAAAGAGAGAACCGACCTTTTGTGCCTGTATTTTTTCTACCTGGTTACATGAGAAGTTAAAAAAGGTTACTGAGATTTCGGTTAATGTCTTTTGTCTTTACAATACACGTCGTCCTACACACTGTGCTGAATGCTGTTAGGTGATATTATGCTGTGTTATTAAATCCTTAACGGAACTCAGAAAACAAGTAATATAAATCCTAATTTATAAACAAGGAGGAAACAGAAGGTATGGTAATATAACAAACTGACGGACTATAATTCAATCTGGACTTACTTATCTAATTCAAAGCTTTTTTTTTTTTTTTTCAAGTAAGCTCTTGGCCCAACGTGAGCATGAGATCAAGAGTCTCATGCTCTATCAACTGAGCCAGCCAGGCGCCCCTCTAATTCAAAGCTTTTTATTTTTTGCTTTAAAGAATGCTTTGAGCTAATTGGAGAAAAATTTTGGTAAATTTATAGAAAGTCAAAATTATTATTTTTTAAAGTTTTAAATTTATATCTATATATCTATATATATGTAGATATATATATATATATATGTATTTAGAATGATCCTAGCAGTTAAAAAACTTTTCTAATAAAAAGATCTGTTTATGTTAAATTCCCAGTTGTCTCATGTAAATAGTATTTATATAGTTAGTGAGAGTTAATTGAAGAACTAAAACTTTTCAGGGCACCTGGGTGGGTCAGTTGGTTAAGCATCTCACTCTTGGTTTTGGTTTAAGACATGATCTCATGGGACATGAGATTGAGCCCTGTGCTTAGCAGAGAGACTCCTTGAGATTCTCTCTCTTTCTCTCTCCCTTGCTCTCTAAAATAAGTAAAGAAATCTTTAAAAAATATTTAAAACTTTGCTAAGCACTTTGTAACATACTGTGGAGTCCCATTATACTTTTACTTTATTTAACAAACATATTTTTATAGATGATGAAAAGATAAATACTTACCCTGAATGAATTAGCACAAAATTTAAAAGTACAGATGAACAAGGTTAATTGCACTAAAACAAAGTAACTATATTTACTGAATCAACAAAATCAATAATTGATATTTTCAAATAATAACATTTTCTCAAGTAACATTCATCTCATACTCTACCAAACAAAGGATACACAATTTTCTTGTTTTAAAAATAATGAACTTGTAATTTTAAAAATCCATAAGTATTATAGTTCTGAATTAAGTCCTAAAAGATTTATGCCATCAATTAGAAATATAGTATGTTTTAAAAAACTGAAAGAGGAAAAGGAAAATATAAATTTTAGTTATATTAGAGTTTTTGTCCTTTTTCCTATATTGGTTTAAAAATCCAGCAAGTAGAATATTCTCAAGACAATAAAAAAATGAGAGCTAAGATCCTAATTTTTTTTAATAGCCAGAGATTAAAAATGGACATTTCTCTGTAACAAGAAAAATTATTTTCTTACGGTTAGCTATGTCTACCAAATTCTGAACTTAGAATTACCGAAATCCTAATAGTTCAGATGAATATCGAAAGGCAATATGGACAGATGGACAGATTAAAGATGGCCACATATTCTTTAATGCTTCTCCTATCAGGAGATGAGGGCTCATGATTTTCCCTTGAATCTGGGTGGTGGTGTGATGGTTTTTAACAAGAGAATATGGTGGAAGTGATTATGTGCTAGTTTGTGGGCCTAAGTATTAAGAAATTGAAACTATTTACACTTAAGCATCCAAAGAATGTTAATTTATTAATTTTATTACTGATGATGTTATCTCTATATACATCAATTAAAAAAAAAAAAAACAAACTGAAGCCAGAGCTTACCATCTTTCTAATGCTTCTTATGGAATCTGAATTAGAACCTGAAATATCCTATCATACATTAGGGTGTTTGTTAGGCTGTACACATATGCTTGGGTTCATGAAGCTCCTTGGTTCTATGGATTTATAGTTTTCATCAAGTTTTGAAAAAAAATTGGACATTTTGCTTTACACATCTATTTGGCCCCACCCTGAACACACCTCCTTTTCTTTCTTTCTTTCTTTTTTTTTTTTTTTGAGAGAGAGACTACAATTACACCTATATCAGACCAGCTGAAGTTTTTCTGCAACTCATTGATGCTTTTAGCTGTTGTTTTGTTGTCTTTGTTCTTCTCCTCTTTTATTTTGAGTACTTTTACTATTATGTCTTCAAGGTCATTAGTCTTTTCTTCTTCAGTGTCTTATTGGCTATTATGCCTATCTCATACATTGTAGTTTTCAGTTCTACAAGTTCAATTTGATCTCCTCATTTTATAGCTTTCATGTCTCTAATTAACATGCTCAATCTTTCATCTGACTTTTGACCATACAGATTATAGTTATTACAACTTCTCTAATGTCTTCGTCCACTAAGTCTACCATTTCTGTCATTTCTAGGTTGGTTTTAACTGTTTCGTTTGTTTTAAATACTATGGGTTATATTTTTCCTGCTTCTTTGGATGCCAGATATCTTACCTTTGTAGGTAATAGGTATTATTATATTCCTAAAAACATTCTTGAGCTATGTTCGAGATGTGGTTAAAATACTTGGAAGTAACATCCTTCTTTCTGGTCTTACTTTTAAGCTTTGTTACATAGGGCTATGGAAGTGTTTAGTCTAGGGCTATTTACTGTCCTAGTGAAGCAAAATTTTCTGGGTACTTTACTAAATATCCTTTGAATTATTAGGTTTTCACTCAGGCTTCCCAAATCAATAATTACTCCAAGCTATTTATGATGCTCAAAGATTTTTTCCTCTCATTCTTTTAGATGGTTCTTTGTCCAGTGATGGGAATTTGCTCACTCATGTGCACTGATAACTACTCAGCTGAATACTTGAAGAGAATTCTCTGCATGCAGCTCTTTTCTCTCTGGAACCCTCTCCTGTCAACTTTAGTCAGTAGCTTCCCCAGACTCCAGTAGTGTCTCCTCAATTTAGGAAGACTGCTGGGTTCCACCTGAATCCCCCTCTCTGTGTGTAGCCTACAAATTCTCTCCAGCTATAAGCTAGGGGAAAACATAGAGATCCTTTTACCTTCCTCTCTCAGAAATGTAATGCCTTTCTTTGCCTGATATCCAATGTCTTGAAAAGAAGTGTTTAGTATGATGTTTTCATTGTTTCATGTTGGAGGGTATATTTAGTTCTTGTTACTCCACCTTAGATGGAAGCAGAATTTGGAAACTACTATTCTTATCATTCAATAATCATATGATAATAATTTCCATCTCTTTTGTAGGTTTATTAAGGTGCATAATTCCTTTTTCACAAATCAAGAAAAAATATTTAATTATAACCATAGTCCTAAACTAGTATCTCTTTAGAAGAAATATTACAGTGTATTTAATCCATCTGTCTAGTACTTGAATTTTTCCTGTAAGAATACATAGAAGCAGCCATTCAAACTATGTGTGATACCTCTAGAGACAAGAACATTATTTCTTTCTGAGGATGTCCACTCCCTTTTAGAATAGGCTTAATGAAAAAAAGTTTTTCTTTAAATTTCAGTGAAATCTGTGCTTCATTATTTCTTGCCCTACTACCTGGTAGGATTCACAGTAAAATGTAAGTGTTCCAGTATGATTTTTTTTAAAACATTTTATTTATTTATTTGACACAGAGAGAGAGAGAGAGAGATCACAAGTAGGCAGAGAGGCAGGCAGAGAGAGAGGAGGAAGCAGGCTCCCTGTTGAGCAGAGAGCCTGATGTGGGGCTCGATCCCAGAACCCTGAGATCATGACCTGAGCCGAAGGCAGAGGCTTAATCCACTGAGCTGCTCAGGCACCCTCCAGTATGATTTTTTAAGAAAGACTTTATTTTCCCAAAATCATCTTCTCTCGGCTAACAGTTCCAAATCCCTTCAATTCAATCAATTGCATATGATGCAGTTTTGTGCTCTGTCACCATTCTCATCTGAAAACAATACTTTTTACTTCAAGTCACATCATTGTCTGGTTGTTGTTTTGCTGGGGGTTTTAATCTGACAAGATTCAAAATTATTTGTTTTATAGTCAATTTTGGTTTTTATTTTCCCACATGTTTTTCAGTATCTGTGCTCATCATTAGTTATTGCATCTCAAAATTTCCTTATGGGATATTTTTCCTTTATTCTTGAGGAACATTTCTAGGATTCCACTCTGTAGGAGTCTAGTGGTGGGCAGCTCTCACTGTTACTCATATATGGTATGTGTTTCCTCGTGTGTTTTGCAATTTTGGATTAAGCATGTTGTGTCTTGTTAGAATACTGTGCAGTCTAGATTGAGGCTATGGTTTTCCAGAAAATTCAGTTTTGTTTTATTTTGTTTTTTTCATAGCTTGACCCAATGCCAACAATAAGGACAACTTTAAATTAGTTTATTGACTTGAAGTTTTCTGGATGATGCAGGAAGAGTGCATTTCTTATTTTACTTTTATATTTACTTTTATTGAAGTATGGTTGACATACAATATTATGTTAGTTCCACATGTACAACATAGTGATTTGACAAGTCTATACATTATGCAATGTGTAGCTACCATCTGTCACTATACAATGCTATTCCTAAGTCACTGACCATATTCCCTTTCATCTCTGTGAATTACTCATTCCTTAACTAGAAGCCTGTATCTCCCCTTACCCTCACCTCTTTGTTTAACCCTTTTTGTTCATCTTTCCCCCCCCACCACCCTGTGGCAATAACCAGTTCATTCTCTGTAATTAGGGGTTTGTTTCTGCTTTTTTTTTCATTTGATACCAATTACCTATTGATATAATTTGATACGTTAAGATATATTTTTTTCATTTTCTTAAAATTTTTATTTTAATTCCAGTTAGTATACAGTGCGGTACTAGTTTTGGGTATACGATATAGTCATTTATCAATTTGTAATCACCCAGTGCTCGTCATACCAAGTGCACTCCTTAATCCCCATCACCTATTTAATCCAACCCCCACTCCCCTCCCCCCCCACCCCATAATCATTAGTTTGTTTTCTATACTTAAAAGTATGTTTCTTGGTTTTTCTCTCTCTCAGGAAGAGTAAATTTGAACTCCAAACTAGATGGAAGGTAGTAATATAATTATGAATTCTCAGAGACTTTTGAGATTAGTTGAATCTGAGAGACTAACCTACCTGTTTCCAATTGTTAGTGGGTTGACTGTTGCTTCTTCTTCTTTTTTTTTTTATTTTATTTTATATTTTTGGTGTTCCAAGATTCATTGTTTATGCACCACACCCTATGCTCCATGCAATATGTTTCCTCCTAAGTAATCACCCCCAGGCTCACCCAACCCCCCACCTCCCTCCCCTCCAAAACCCTCAGTCTGTTTCTCAGAGTCCACAGTTTCTCATGCTTCGTCTCCCCCTCCGATTTCCCCAACTCACTTCTCCTCTCCTTCTCCCAGTGTCCTCCATGTTATTCCTTATGCTCCACAAGTAAGTGAAACCATATGATAATTGACTTTCTCTGCTTAACTTATTTCACTCAGCATAATATCCTCCAGTCTCGTCCATGTTGAAACAAAAGTTGGGTAATCATCCTTTCTGATGGCTGCATAATATTCCATTGTATATATGGACCATATCTTCTTTATCCATTTGTCTGTTGAAGGGCATCTGGCTCTTTCCACAATTTGGGGATTGTGGGCATTGTTGCTATGACCTTTGGGGTACAGATAGCTCTTCTTTTCACTACACCTGTATCTTTGGGGTAAATACCCCGTAGTGCAATTGCAGGGTCACAGGGTAGCTCTATTTTTAATTTTTTTAGGAATCTCCACACTGTTTTCCAAAGTTGACTGCTTCTAATGTACTTTTTCACTAAGGGTGTGGTCTTTCAAGGGTCCTGACTTTAATGGGACCAACTTGTTTACCTTACCTCCTGTCCCCAAGATGATTATTAAAACATGACACTTTAGGGTACTAAGATTGTTAAAGATTCATCGAGCAGCTATAGCTCTCATGAATATATTTTTAATCAGCTTTCTTGCTATTACTCCTTGCTATTTATTTTAGCAAATATTCCCAAGGTTTTGTAGTGGAAATATTTTTTTCAAGTTTGCTTGTCTAAAACAGTCTTATATGCCATTACTTCTTCTAAGTAATTCAGAAGCATACTTCCTGTGACAAAGATAAAAATGAAGTATTATATGGCATTTAGTTAAGAACTGTGTTGTTTACTGATAACCATAAAGCTTAATTATGGCCATTCTACTAGTTTCCAATTCATTAAATTGTCTTTACATTCAGCCCTTATTCCTTCATCTTGTGCCCAGTGCAAACAAATAGTCTATTGATGTTCAGATATACTGGATATAAAGTCAGAATTCTTTCAGTTTTAATGATAGAATCCCAAGTCAAGCTATCTTAAGTCAGAGATGAGATTTTACTGAATGTTGTACTAGAAAAGTCCAGTAGTTAAAGTAGCTAATTTCTGGTGGATTAGTGATGTCATCAAAATCTTCTTCATGTCTTAGATATGCTCTCCATATGTTGATTTTATTTTTCTCTAAGAAATGTAGAATGACAACCAGATAACTCTCACAAATTTGGCAACCCCAGCAGGTGAACTTCTTTTTTCTAACACTTCTAGGAAAAAAAAATCTACATATCATTATCATTTGTTTGCATAAAGTATCAGTCTCTAGATCTGGGGTATAGAGTTAACCCCATCAGAATGACATAAAATTAAAAGAGGGGGCAGGGAAGACTCCCCAAAGAAGAGTTGAGACTGAGGCCACTATAAGGAATACTCTGCAGGCAAAATCAACAAGATTCTCACTGTTTTTGTGTGTACTCTGTTTTTGTGCCCTAACTGCCTAAAATCGGTGCAAAAAGAGAGAAGAAGTTTATTCTAAAATCACTTCCTAGTGAATCACACTGGACATAGTGATCATTGCTTTCTCGATAAGTTTATAAACCATCTCAATATGGTTAGCTGAACCTATTTTCTTCTACTTTATAAAATTAGAATGACTTATATACACTCTTAATATCCCTCTTTTTGTCACAAATTCTCCAAAATCCCTAAAATTGGTTTGGTGCTCATCTTTTCAGTTGCCTAAGATGCAATTCATAGAGGCCAGATATTTTAATCAATTTACATTGGTGGGACTTTCTTTATAATTTCCCAAACTTTGGGAGATGAAAATCCCTTATATCAATATTTATTCTACAATATTCAGTTTGAAGATTGTGATCTATGACAGAGGTAAGAAAACAGCAATTGAAGAATTACTCCATTCTTCCCATCAGGGGAGTTCTTTACCTCCTACTCAAGTAAGAAGCCAAAGTTTTCCATGGTTTTCTTCTTTTTCTAACAGAATCAGATTAGTCTTTGTGGTTTGGTCTTTCATAAGCTTCAGTTACCACGTGAATAACATGCACACATGAAACCCTCATTTTTTAGAATGGAGAGTCTCACTTCAAAGCTATATGTAATGTGAAAATTGTTATTATTTATTTCTAAGATATCATGGATTTTGTAAAACACAGTAAAAGTGAATTCATTAGAATAATTATTACATATTAGGAGGTCACAGCCATTTTCGTTGCCATGAAGGCATCTAAACACTTCAATTCCTTTACTCAGCTCATGGCAGTCGTCCATGGACCACACTTTGTGTAGCAACAAACCAGGGTGTGAATCAGGCCATGCCCAACTGATCCCCCCCAGGTTGTAATACACTCTAGGATACGCTTTATTTCTTTTCATTGTCACTCTCCTAAAGACATGAGTTGAAGATGGATTCATTTAATCATCACTTAATCACAGTATAGTTATCATCAAGGTAATAAAAGTCAAGAAGGTATCAGCTTTTATAGGTATACAGAAAGTTAAAACCCCCATCAATACTACACTTGGCCTCAGTTCACTCTTGTAATCTGAATCTTAAGTCCATCAACCATTTATTCACCTATTTTAAGAACTGAAATTAGTTCCTACAACTTGTATTTTTTTTCCAATGTTTTTCCACTGTCCTGTTTGTGAACTAACACTCTAGTTATATCATCTTCTATCTTTCATAGTGCTATCATCTTCAGTTATTGCATTCCAGTCTTTGGGTTCACTCAACACTAACTTGATGGTGTATTTGAATTCTATTTACTTCTCTGCAATGTATATGTCACCTGAAGTAAAAGTAATACAGAAAAAGTAAACTTGAAGGTATGTGTCCATGTGTGTATGTGCTTTAATTAAGCATTTATAGAAAGATAGGAAACAGAGGCAAAAATACTATTTTAAATCCCTTTCTTAATTTTATAAAGTGATGTATTATTTTTTTATTCTTCATATACTCATGTTTGCTATTCCTGATAGAACAGAAAGAATGTACTATTTAAGTTGTCTTTTTTTCTTTGTTAGCAAATTTTTTTTTTGTAAGAACGGGTAACTTCTTTTTTTTTTTTTTTTTAGGATTTTATTTATTTATTAGACAGAGATTACAAGTAGACAGAGAGGCAGGCAGAGAGAGAGGAAGGGAAGCAGGCTCTCTGCTGACCAGAGAGCCCGATGCAGGGCTCGATCCCAAGACCCCGGGATCATGGCCTGAGCCGAAGGCAGAGGCTTTAACCCACTGAGCCACCCAGGCGCCCCTTGAACAGGTAACTTCTTTAAAAAAGAATGGTCTTCTACCTCTTTATGAGATTTGAGCCATTCTTAGGCTAATATAAAGCATGATTTGAAAATCATCTCTTTCTCATTTTTCTCATAACTAACTGCTATATCTTCAGATTTTTTTCTTGTTTCCAAAACCCAAATAGTACATATAAATAGCCATTGTTACCAGGAAACTCTCATGTTCTTTAATTTTCACATCAAGTTTTCAGTAGCGGCCTTTCTTTCCGCAACTTTGTTCTACAGGATGTAAAACATATTCCTTCATCCACAGACTCCATGATTACATAACTTTGGTAAATTGTATATGGTAACTATTTTGGAAATAACGTATCCCTCTTAATTAGTATGAGTCAATGGCATGTGAGATGCTAGGTCCATCACATAGTCAATATATTCTTGAAAACTCAGCCCACCTTCAAATTGACCATGTCTACTAGTATTTTTTTAAGTCAGCTGGTATAGTACTTAATTGTCAATGAACATAAATAATTCCTGCATCAGGTCATGGCAAATCAACTCTCCTGTTAACAGGCTACTTTTATATCCAACCTATGAAATACATTTTTCTAGAGTCATGAAATTATCACGTGGCATAATTTTTTCTTCTATATATTTAGCATATGTTTGTACATGTTAATGTATATCTTTATGTATAATATTCAGCAGTTATATTTGTAATAACAAAAAATACAATTTATAGACTACATTTGCTTTTCTCCCATCATGTTCAGCAGGAAGAATTTTAATTAAACTAAATGTTCTGATTCTATTTTAACTTGTACAGATGTCAATTTTTTCATTTATTGACTAAAATTTGCACACATTACATAAACTTCTACCAAATGGTGGTTCGTAATTCTAGCCTTTTACTGTAATCAAACACCAGAAATGTTTGACAGTATTCATCACAAAACCTGTAGAAAAATTTGCCATCTCCTGCCATTCTGACAAAAATCATGACAATGTACTAATGCTGAAATTTTAACAATTTCTAGATAGAAAATTAAATATAAATTCCGTTCAGCATTTTAAAAATTGATTCCAAATATGCATTTCTTTATCTTTGAAAAAAATACCTCTTACTATAATAGACAAGTTTGTGAAGACTGACACCGTTAACTTCCGCTGTCTGCTGCTTATGAATTACACCCATCTTGAAAATCACAAAAAGAACTTTCAGTAAGTGTGTATTTTAGTTTGCAACAAACAGATATAATTGTTCCCATGAAGGAAACTTGTTGTAATCTAACTGATTAAGCTACACATACATGGAAGGGCTCAGTCAAGGGATGAATGGATGCTCAGTGAACGCCAGAAAAGGGCACCATATATCAGTACTGTTGTAATGTGCCTAGGCAGCTTTAGGGAGTAAATGGGACTTAAGGACATTTAATTTCAAACTTAATTTTATGCTGAATGATAAGGATCAGACCTAAAAAGCTGTAAGTCTACTCTATATACTCAAGGATACCATTGTCTTGCCAGTAATCCATAATTCAATAGCCTTCCAATTCAACAAGCACTCTTCCTTGATGGAATGTTGAATTTCACTTTGGAAATGAACTTTTACAACAAAATGGTCCTTTCAATCTATTTTACAGGTTGAGTAAGTACAAGCTATATCAAGCCTCATTTTGTATTATGTTTGGTAGGGAATATGGTTACCTGTGAGGAGACACTGTCCTAAAAAATATACACACTCTCTCCATCTCTGTGTCTTTTTCTGTCTCTCTCAAGCACACACACACACACACACACACACACACATCACTCCCTCTCTTATACATTAATCTCAATAGGTGAACATAAAAGACCAGATGTTCCTTTTTAAATTTGTGTGCGAGTGTGTGTGTGTGTGTGTGTGTGTGTGTGTGTGTTACCATTGTACGTAGAAAGGCTGGCAGCTTATATTCCACTGGAGTAAATCTGTACTCAAGTGCTCCTTTGCTAGAGGGAATTTTTAAATGCCGTATAGCTGTAGTCTTAACCTTGACTGTCTTTCATTCTCAAATATCTATTCAGTTATATGTGCTGAATGACTTACAACGAAGTGAGAGAAAATTCAGTGACTTGACATTTACAGTTCCCAACTGATTCGTTTATTTATTCAACAGAGTAAATATTTAGGCAGCAGAATTAAATTGGAAAATGTTTATCAAGTTTGAGACCACCTTTCTTTCAATATATAAAACATAAACCCAGAGGCCTAAGCATAGGGAAATTTACCTATAAATGTGCCCTACAGAGAAGGGCACATTTAAATGTCCCAGTAGGTTTTCATCAACCACTAGTTTGTTTGGGCTACTTCTGCCAATATTTTAGGACAGTGCCATTGACATGGCACCTAATAAAACATAACTTACAATGCAATTGCACTTTATTAATCATTGTGTATAATCTTACCATACGAGCAGTTCTCTGAATGTATTTCCTCACTCTATTTCAGGCCAAAGATCTAATCTAGTTAGTGCCACACCTGAAGTGTGTATATTTCTCTCAGCACATGTGACACCCTATATTTATCTACACACTTGAGAGCAGATTAGCTAAAGAACTCCTATAACATAACCAGAAGACAGACTCTTAAAACAGTGTCTCAGCACAAAAGCATAATAAAAGTAACAAAAGCTTGAGGTTTCTGCTTATAATAACATTGTATGGATAAGCTAACTAAAGAATATTGTCCAAAAAATAGTTTCCAATGGTTCTTAGAATAATTTCACTGTCATTAAGCAATAAAAACAATAACATCATGTAAATGACCTTTAAAATCTGAGAAATGTAATGACATCACATTGTCATGATGGAGAAAGTAATTATAAGCCTAATTTTTACATCACAGTCAGGAAGCATATATCTGTAATTTCCATGGACACATTCAAGAAAAAGAATCATATGTGCATATATACATATATATATAAAACATAAAATATAACAAAAAATTACCATTTAATCATTTTTAAACATATGATTCAAAGGCATTAATTATATTTACAATGTTGCATAATCATCATATCTGTTTCCAAACTTTTTCATCACCCCAAGCAGAACCTCTACAAGAGTAACTCCCTGTTTTCCAATCTCAGAACCTCTGAATTAAGATCTTCAATGAACATGAAGGCATTTGCATTTTTCACAACACATCAGAAAAGTCTTATGATTAGGCCAGTTTGGGAAACAAGGGAGGGTAGTGAGGTGTTGGTCTAAACTAATCTTAACAACTAACGTTTATATAATTCCCAGACTTCAAAATTGAGGGTCCTGAAGGTGAACTACTGTGCCCTGGAAAACAGAATCTAGGCTTTTGTTTCAAATTTCATGTTTAAGCATATATATATGTTCAATATCTAAATTTAAATACATTATCTTCTTTCAAAATATTGATACATTTGTGCATAAACTATTGACATGTTTTAGTCTTGCTGTTTTTGTTTTTTGTTTGTTTGTTTCAAGTACTAGAAATAACAGCGCATTTCTACCAGATAAACAGTAGAATAGTCTATCTGTATTCTGGTTCTTATTTGCTTTTTATATCCACTTGGTTTCCAATATTCTCTTGTTTAGAAAAGAAAACTCAACTTACTTCCCTTAAATATTCTTGTTTTAATTTTTTTTAATTTTTAATTTTTTTAATTTAAATTCAAGTAGCCAGCATATAGTACATCATTAGTTTCAGAGGTAGTGTTCAACAAGATACGACTTGCGTGTAACACCAGGTGTTCACCCCATCACGGGCCTTCCTTAATGCCTCTGCTTTGTCAGAATAATCAATGTTATGTTTCCAATATTAAAGGTAATTGAACATTTGAACACATCTTATGTCTCTTACTTGGAATGTTTCTGTAATATTTGAATCAGCAACATCTGTGAGTTTTTCCAACTGATTCACGAAGAATCAATAGTAGCTCATGCATAGGAGTGTCTACTACCTTTGACAGAATTAACCATTTTTGTTAAGAAAGTAGTGGGGCTTCTGGGTGGCTCAGTGGTTAAGCATCGGCCTTCGGCTCAGTTCATGATCCCAGGGTCCTGGGTTCGAGCCCCGCAATGGGCTCCCTGCTCCGCGGAGAGCCTTCTTCTCCATCTCCCACTCCCCCTGCTTCTGTTCCCTCTCACTATGTCCCTCTGTGTCAAATAAATAAATAAAATCTTTAAAAGAAAGAAAGTAGTAAAATTTAACTCTGTGTTTATGACCAGATTGAAAGAAAGTGTGTAGTTTCTCCACATGGAAGTCTTCTGAGGAGCGTTGACACCCAAGCGAAAGAGCTGCCTTTCCTGTTCATTTCTCCTGTTTCTCCCTCCTTTCCTTCTCTTTCCTGGGAGCTTTCCTCCAAAAGTGGAATTAGGGGTGGAATGCTGCCATTTAGAAAGTGAAAAAACAGAAGACGAAATATTAATCTCTTAACCGCAGTGAATGAAACATTTCAGACTAAAAGCTTTGTCCGAGCACCGCCACCGTGATGTGCTAAGCTTCCGAATTGCAATTGCTTTTCTACGTCAGCCAGTCCCACCTAATATTAAAACAAATCATCTCTATTCGGAATATAGTTTGTGGTTTTTATCTGTTTGCTGTTCCCCTCTTAGCTCACGTTTAGACGTCAAATTGCACTCCGTATACACATTTAAAATCCCAATCCAAATGACGAAACTCTGCCGTAATAGTTCAGCCTAGAGTGCTCTGTTATACTCGAGCCATATCATGGGTTGAAGGACTTCTTTTGTTCATGGACTCCCAGCTGGTTTCCAAGTTTTAAGAAGGGTATATTTTGCATTTTATGTTGCATTTTATCACAGAACTAACACGACCCTCCAGTCATTGCTGAATGCATATAGTTTAGGCATTTGGAAGGATTTTTTTTTTAATTTTTTTTAATTTATTTATTTGTCAGAGAGAGAGGGAGAGAGAGCAAGCACAGGCAGACAGAGTGGCAGCCAGAGGCAGAGGGAGAAGCAGGCTCCCTGCTGAGCAAGGAGCCCAATGTGGGACTCGATCCCAGGACGCTGGGATCATGACCTGAGCCGAAGGCAGCCGCTTAACCAACTGAGCCACCCAGGTGTCCCATTTGGAAGGATTTTTAAAGCTACGTATTCAGTTTAGTGCCAGTTCGCATTATAATCAAGTGGTCAGGTTTTATCCGCATGGTCGCTTGATGAAGCTAAATAGGAAGCCAGTGCAAGAGGCTAAAGCAACATCCATTTTGGTGCGTCATTTATTTACATATGTTTTCTGAAAGTAGTTGGGGATAAGATGTTTACCTTTTCACTATATTTTCAATTACTGGCACAATTGATATTCTCCCTTCCTTGATGACAATTCCCTTCCCACCTCTTCTTGTAGGTCAGACTTTTACAGTTATCTCCATAGCAACGTCGCCATCTAATAGAAAGATACATCTTCTGAATGGCTGGCCGTACAGCATTCACTGTTAGAACATAACCTATTTTTCACGTTAGAAACATCTGGAATTCGCAACCTATCGAGATATATAAAAATGTCTGTGGCTCCCCAACAGTTACCCAAAGCGGAGCTTGCTAGCTTTGTCAGAATGCATTTACGAACAACTCTTAGGAACCAGTTCTGTAGAATAATAAAACAAGCCTTTATTTCAACATCAGAAAAGAAGTTTAATTTACAAGTGAAGTTGCTTATAAAGACTCAATTTGCCCTTTGTGGGAAAGAGTTTATGGTGGAGTTGGGCTGTATCACCAACCTATTACTAGTGCACTAAGACCTCTATTTACTGGCTGATTATGTCCTCTGGCAAAATTCGGAACTGTCTACTACTCTGGGGCAAACTAATCAGTTTTCAAAATTAGTTATTGATCTCAGACCTATTGTGGAAGGACCAATTTAGTGGCTGGTTCATTGAGTACTAAAGTGACACTGTTTGCATAAGTAGCAAGAGAAAGAGTGAATATCGTGTTCAAAGACAGTGTTCAAAGGTGGTTTTCTAGTGCAGGGAACTGACAAATACGAGTATTCAAGGATGCTAAGTTTCCGTCATCAAAGATTAATGATACAGGCACATTCCTGCCAGTCACATGAAGTTATGCTTTTCATATGTACATTTGTTATTCATTTTCTGAATTTAAATAAGTAATGGATGGTAAGTCATTTTTTAAGCCTTAAGAAAATATCTCTTTCTGTTTCTTCAAACATAATTTTTTATTGAATTTAGGTGAAGGTGACGAAAGGGAGTTTTCATTTTACAAGTATAGAGTGATTCTTTGCTGATCAGCGTATGAAGAGAAATGCTGGGCAAAATAAACCAGAAAGTAGGAGTCCAAAATGCTTCCATGCCTAAATTCCCACCTCACATTTCTCATAATTTAGCAGTCATTATTCTTTTTTTTTTAAGATTTTATTTATTTATTTGACAGACAGAGATCACAAGTAGGCAGAGAGGCAGGCAGAGAGAGAGGGGGAAGCCGATCCCCGCTGAGCAGAGAGCCCGATGTGGGGCTCGATCCCAGGACTCTGGGATCATGACCTGAGCCGGAGGCAGAGGCTTTACCCCACTGAGCCACCCAGGCGCCCCTAGCAGTCATTATTCTCTTACTGACTTTTATTTTCTTTTAGAAATAACTTCTTCATGGTTTGCTTTCTGTGTTTTGCTTTAGGAAATGATAGAGAGAAGTGGGATTTTTGACAGTTTTCTGAGTAACTCAGAGAAACAAAATTATGAGTTCTATCACTGGGCTGGCTACATAGGTGAAAATTACTCCAAAGTTGTCCTTGAGTTATCCCATCAATTTGGCATTCCTGAGGATAGGTTAATTTTAAAGGTTAAGGTGCAAAATTTATACAAACAACCCTGAATAAGATTTGCTTGTTTTTACTGATAATTATTCTTAAAAATATATTCCACGTAGGCAATACACAAATTGACACCCACACGGTGACCATAAGTCAATACTGGGAAGAAAATTAGAGAAAGTTACAGTAGAAATATCTTTGTATATTTCTTGTTGATGTGGGTTGCTAATCATTTTCTATTTACCTTGGCTCTAAGCAATACACTGATCTTTCTCTTTTCTCAAACCCCTTATAAATGTAGGTGTGCATGCATATGTATGTAACTTGTAAATATAAAATACAACTTTCAATAACTGTTTTAACTTAAAATATTTTAAAAATTTCCACTGAACTCTAGTATTAAGATCATTTTAAGTGAGAAAAAGGAAAAAAATATTTAATAAATACTTGGAGGTGAAACCTCACACCTAAATGAAGTCAACCTTCCATGGCATTCCTGTGAAATTAAGAAGGTATGAACAGCTCTTTAACTTGTAAAGGGGATACAGATTCTGTTGGTTTATATGTTATCACATAATTTAATAATTTGAGAAATCCACTAACAGCATTTTCATCATAATAACCTTTTTAATACCTGGCAAAAAGGTAGCACTATTTACATTATAAAAATATAAAGTAGTAGAATCCTGGGAGCAAGAGAGAATAACTAAGAAAAGAAAGTTAACAATTTTCAGAGCTTCATATTATTAAAATTAAATCTCCTGAGTGATAAAAGGTGCATCACTTGTCAAGCAACCAGTAGTTTCTCTAAGATAGCACTTTGAACATCAAATGGCAGAGTGCATGTGAGCACTCTTATATAACTTGTCATTCCACACAGTTAACAAATCTAGGAGCATTAGTAAAAATCTGCCTTGGACCAGTGTTGGGCCCAAATTTAATCAGATAATTTCTTTAGCACTGTGGTTTTTAACCTTGGCGAATCATCAGAATCTGCACTGAAGCTTGTTAAAAGACACAAACCCTACTGAATCAACATTGCCATCAATTGTTCTAAACATTTATATTTTATATGCTAATGTGCCGCAGAGAAAAACCATTTTAGATGTTCTCTGGGCCTCAAAGGAAAATGTAAAATAAGTCCAAGTACGTGATAACTAAAAAGGCACATGTATCCCAATGTTTCATGTTTTTCAAACATGCTTCCTAAAACCTTTTCAGTGTGTGGATCTAAGCATTATTAACTAAACATGCCAGCTATCAACTTATAAATTAGCAAATCATGTTTGTATGTTTTTACTCACATTAGTTTAGGAGGACAAAGGAAAGACTAAGACAATTGTTTAAAACATTAAGCTCTGTATATTAGGGTCAAAGCAAAATGTTCTGGCCCTTTTAATACAGATTATTTGGAACCAGCCCTGAAATCTATATTCTCAGTAATATGATCATAAAATATGTAAATGACATGATTACATGAACATGATATTATTTGGATCATTTGTTTAGTATATATATTTCATCTTCAAAATATTTATTTTTATTATTTTACACTGTAATTGTTTTATACTTTCAGTATAAAATTTTTCAACGTAAAGTTTTCACTTTTACACAAAACTACACTATAAGATCTCTTATATAAAATAGATGCAGAATTGATTTTAAATGAAAATTTCAGGAAACAAATAGAACCATAATTGTGTACATGATTGATTAAAACTATACTTTTAACACAAAGGAGCTATGACTAAACAGAGTGATTAAAGAAGAAAAGTTTTATGGAACGCAAGCTTCTTCTCCTAGATCTGTTTCTGTTCAGATATTTCATAGAGAATTTGGCAAATTGGAGCACTGGACTTTTTATCTCTATTCCCATATTAGCACTACTTAAACTTTTACAGACAATAAAGCAGTAGACTGTATAAAAATAAGCAGCAATAAAACTGTCCAAATAACTTTTCCTCTATTCATATTTATTATCCTTTGTTTTTCCAAGTAGTCTCTGGAGAGACAGCCTGTAAATCAAAAAGACCTAAATTACAAAAGCTATTAGGACCTATATAGATTTAAAAACTAGAAAATTAAAGTTTTAAGCATAAAATCCATGAAGAACAGTCAAAGAAACAAAAAGTCAGGATGGGTTTCAGATTCCATCTCATTTATTTTATTCTCTCCCTGCCTCCAGGACCAATTGAATTCAAGGCTAATTATAACACAGACAAAAAGAACTAGTCATTTCACTGGGTGAAAAGAAAAGAAAATGAAAATATGGTTTTGAGTTCAACTTCAAGGGTGAATAGCAGATTAGAAAATTTCCCCAAAGAGGAACACGTTCAACAGTAAAGCATGACATTGTGGAAGGTTGTAAATGTTCTTCAGAAATGTTGAAAATCCAGGATTGCTTCTCCTATGTGTAGTCATTAAGGGAAAAAATGGATAGTACCGAGGCTAGCATCACATTGGTTTTAATTCACATTACGTTTTAAATGATTGATCAAATTATTTGATGACCTTTTGAATTTCATCCAGCTCTTAATATACTCCAAATATATCATCTTCATTGCCTTAGTTGTCATCTAAATAAGATAATAAGGTTTGAATAGATGACCGATATAGGTTGTTCTCTTTCGGATTCAGATTCTGTTATTCCTTTGCAATGGTAGTATTTCTTTTCTGTACTGTGTAATGGCATGTAGTTCTAGTATTCCAGATTGTTTGTTTGGTGCTCTAAGAAGTAACACACTACATATCACCTAAAATTGTGAGCAGCAAGCAGCTCAGATTTATTATTGTTGATGATTTGTAATCATTATAATAACCTAGAAGTTGACTAGTTACTCGCTTGTCTCTTTAATGAGCCACTTCATAATTAATTGCTATAAAGATATCACATCTAAACATCTTTGATTCCCCAAATGGATTTTAAGCTGGCTTTTTTTGGGTGAGGGAATATTTCTCACGGAACTCCTACTGCTACACACAAATGTATATAAGTAAGTGGATGAGGATACAAGAGTAAGAAGTAGACACAGTCACTGAGCTAGCAAAAGGTTAGAGCTGACAGTGTGCTCGGATGAAAATGGTGGAATAGGAATGGAAAGAAGAATCTCCTCATTGGGCTGAAGACACGCATCTTCTGGTTTATTGCAGAGGTCTCCATGCCAGCCAAATCCAGACATCTGAATATCGCTTCCATAGGCAGAGATGACCTGTGTTGGGGCAAGCTGACCTCTGGCACTGAGATAGGACAAGGTGTGTCTCCAGGGCACTTCTTAGAGATCAGTAACCTCAGCCTTCCTGACCCTCCTTGCCTTCATGTTTGTGTGGGTCCCATAAACATCTGCAGATGTTCCCACTCCTGTTCCTTGGTCATGGCATAGCCATATCTCTGGGCCAGTTCTCCATCAAAGGGAAGTTGTGTGTACCTATACTGTCTGGGGAGAAAGTTGGCAAAGTGGGAAGCATATACACCTTAGAATCCAAATCCTTGTTTTGACATTTGATAGCTATATGACCTTAGACTAGAAGTTAAATTCTGAGTCTGCTCTTCCCTGACTATAGGAGATGGAAAATAATACTTCACTAAGTTGTTATAAGAATTAGACATATCTGTAAAGAAACTTCCACAATGCTGTTATTTAAAATGTAGCTGCTACACCATGATTATTTTAATGTTAATTATTCTTCCTTTTGTGGGTACTGGTAAAGGAATATTCACATCAATAAATTTTTCCTACTTGTCCTTTTCTTGACATTTATTTAACTAGGCAAATCTTTTATTTGACTCATAAAGATGACTTGAATGCAGATGTTCATAGTTTATTTGCTATAAATGATACATATATAATATTTACTGAGGCCCTAACAGGTTCAAGGCATGTGCTCAAGAGTTTTACCTGTGTTATTCCTTTTTTTCCCCCATTTTACTATGAGAAACTGAGTCATAGGATAGTTAAGTAAAAATGTCCAAGGTCATAAGCTAGTAAAAAGGAGAGCCAGAACGTGAGAGAAGGTATGCTTTAAATCTTTCTACTAGAATGTCTCTCTCTGTTGAGAATAAGAATTCAGAGAAGAGAGAATATTAGCAAATGTTTAACTGATGAATGGGAAGACAGGAAGTGGAAGAGGTCATGGTTTACCTCATAAACCTATTAGTCACTGTTACTAGATGGGTCTCAAATCCTAACTTTTCACTTGCCAGCTATGTGACTTCAAGCGAGTCCACTCATCTGCCCTCAACCTTTGGTATTCCCAACTGTAAAATGAGGCTAATAATAGTGCCTCTATTTTGGTATTCTTGCGAGGATTCAATGAGATAAATTAAGTGGAACGCAGTAAGCATTCAAACAATATTGCGGATGTTAAGCATGGGTTCAAAAAGAAGAAGTTTAAGGTGCAGAAGAAAATTTTCATCTATACATCACAATTTTACTTGTAACAACTTTGCATTAGGTGAAGGGCACCCCACCACAGCAGCCAACACTCATTTATAGAGGAAGCAGAATGAATATGTTACACTAAATGTACACTAAATGTACCATTTATTAAATGTCTATCATAGCCCGGAGAGTTTGCTAGGCACTGTGTATGCAACCCCTGTGATCCTCACAGCAAATTAGTAAGTTAATTACTATTGTGCCCATTTTACTGGTGGACGTAAAGGGAAAGCCACACATCCAGAATTATACATACACACTTAGTAGATGACCAAAACACTAATGTGCTCCATAGTTTTTTTTTAATATTTTATTTATTTATTTGAGAGACAGAGAGTGAGTGAGACAGAAAGCACACAAGCCAGGGGAGGGGCAAAGAAACAGACTCCTCACTGAGCAGGGACCGCCCCCCAACTTGGGACTCAATTCCAGGACTCTGAGATCATGACCTGAGCCGAAGGCAGATGCTTAACCGACCGAGCCACCCAGGTGTTCACCAAAATACTAATACGTTTTAGAAAGAGACTGAGGACTTATTCTACCATGTACATTTCTTTTTCACAATACTATTTTCATAATATTAAAATTGCTTATTTACGTTTTAGACACTGACAGTTTAGCAACAGAAGGATCTCACAAGTCTTACATTGTTTGTGATATTAAAGAAGGGATAAAGATTTTTCCATGTCGTCTTTGGAAGACTTACATTTTGTATCTTTTGTTTGTTTGTTTCCTTGTTTATGCTTATATTTTTCCTGATATTTGGAGTGAATTAGAAGGTTCATGACATGACTTGAATATCCATATTTCTCATTGGTCTCAAGCATCATGTATGAATTTTGATGTTTTTAATAATTTCTAATAGTCATCCAATAATGATTGAGAGAGAACTTGTCCATGGCAAATTGATCTAAGTTAAATCTCTAGAATATATATGAGGCACAGTGTCTTGTACATTGGTCTTATAGATATGTCTTCTATTTATGAAATTTCTAATATCACTATATGCACCCATGTGTTCTGGGAACCATCTACAAATTTTTAATTTAACCCGAATGCATGCTAATAGCATATATTAACATGATAACATATATCAACATCTTATGGAAGTCTCACAATGATCTAATTAATGTCTCCTTTTAGAATAACATAATGTGAATGTGCATAAAATCAATAGTTATTGTCTATCATATGCTATGAGTCACATATATATATGAAATTTGAACAACAAAATAACTGATATTCTGGTTAAATATCAGTGGTTAAGATGATTCCGGCTTTTTATATGTTTCCTAGAAGTGTCTTACAATTTATTCTTTCTTGTTCTACTAGCTTCCAGTGAAGGTTAAATCTTGAATATTTTCATTTTTTAAATTGAGGAGGGTCTACTATTTTATGCAAGTTTTCATCAGGTTTGTACTGTTTGCCAGAAAACCATCATAAATATTATAATTTCATCAATGATTGATGGATACTGTCAACCAACTTTGCGACATTCTCTCTTGTTATGTATGTTCTCTTTTTTACAACAAGGTTTATATTTTAGAATGCTGTTTCAGTGGTTTACATTTTTCAAGACTTGATATTTCCCTTTTAATCATTTTTAAAAGTTAATTCAGTGACAGCTGCATAACTGCGTGATCGGTCTCAGTTTTATTCTATGCAGCATGGATAGCTTTTCATTAATTTATGGTTTAATCTAAGTAATGTGAGTCTTGATACTACAGCATTTGGAGACTTATACATTCATTAAATAAGGACTTGAGGCAAGTGAAAGCCATTTCTTTAACTCTTTGTAAGGTGGAGCTATCAACTGGTTCAATGAGCTTTGAAAATAAGTGAAAATCGCAGAATTCAATAAGGTGGCTAGGAAATTTGACCTTACCTACTGCAGATTTCAGAATCAATACATAAACATGTTAATATAGAAAACAATGTTAAAGTATTCCTTCTGGAGAATAATGAAGCTTTAAAATTTAATGACTAATTGAAATACCAGGCCCCTTTTGTGTGGCCGTGGCTTCTCTCATTATACTAAACCAGAAATTGGACCGGACTGCAAAGCACATAGAGGGTCTTTGAGAGACTGATCTTTGTTGCAAGGGACTCTCTAAGCTCCAGTAAATTGTCCCAATAACCTAATTTTATTATTTTAGAGAATCTGATGTACTCTGTCTCTAAGTACCAAAGAACCACAAAACCCGAGACAGTACATTTGCTGAATCATATATCAAACCGAGAATGATTTGTTAAAAATAATTCTTTTGAAGAATATGTTCAGTTTCAGTTGTATATCCTCGGCTGGCCACATGCTGGTTTTTCTCTCTTGATTTCTACCCTTTTAGCTTTCCCTTTATGTCTTCTTCCTGGTTATAAAGAGAGTATTCCAGCCTCTGATAATGACTTACAAGCTTTATTATAAATTATTGGGGGGCTTTGGAGATTTAACAAAGAGAACTGTTTTTTCCTTAGACTGTGTTAGAACCAATCATATCAGAAGGGCTTTGTGTATGTGTGTCTGTGTGTGTATGTTTGCTGGTTGTGGAATTTTTGAAGCAGACAATTTTTCTTTGAAAACCACTGTATCATTAATTTTTAAGAATATAATTATAGTGAGTATTATAAGAGTACCTTGCAAATCTCTCCAAAGGGACAAGATAAAGCCAACATAGTTCAAAAGTTCAGAATTCAAAGCTTCAAAGTGTAAGCCTGGAAGAAAGGAAATTCCTCTGGGACCACTATCATTTTCTTACATTTCCACCAATGCTTTGCTGGTTTGTTCTGAAGAAACATTCTGCATAGACCCCTCATTAGAATTTCTGCTGTGACTGGCCACGGTTACTTGAAACTTGGGTTAAAAGACAAGGTATTTATCCACGTTGTCATTTTGCTTCTCTGTGGTCAGGGGATTCATCACTTTCTCAGGGGCCTAAGTCTACCATTTCCTTTAGTTTCGGGAAAGGATATTTTAAGAAAATGCCACTGTGTGACCACAACTTATTCTTTAAAAAGAAATATAATATATCATTTCAAGAGAGAAAATTACCAGGAGATAAATTTAGGCAGAATTCAGTTATTTAATTCATATTTGAGAGGTGACCTCACATGTAGCCAAATCAGGACTAGAAGTACCCTTCTAAACATGGTGGAAAACTAATGTCTTAAAATGAGGGAGCCCTGTGGCCTGGCTGGGTGACAAGCATTTGGTCGGCTTCCATTTTCACCAGCTTAAATCTACAAGCTGGAAAAGAGCTAAATGGAAAGTGATAGAGGAGTCTTTCCAGGAAACAAAACTGGTAGGATGCACGAGGACTGATGCCGGGCTCAGGCCATGAATCAAAGTAGTGAATCCAATGTCAGCATCATAAATGGCTCAGTTAGAATACTTAATAAACCAATAAAATTTCATTAAAACAGACAAAGGGCGAATGAGTATTTAGGATGTGATAGTTTCTAAAGTTCATCTCATATTAACACCTCATGTGTTAGTTTCTTTAGATTTAATTATTTTTATTGAGTCCCTCCCATTAGCCATGTAATAGCACATATATCATCTTGTTACTTTTCATAGCAAGTTTATGAAATATAGGTTGTTGTAATTTCTGTTGTTTGGACAAGAAAAACTGAGTCAGAGAAGAATTAGGGAACTTTGGCTGACATTACATATTTAATACATGGATGACCCAGAATTCAGGTTCTCAATCCAGGTGTTTTCCACTGTACTGTGAACTTCTGCCTTTGAGAGTCATGTATTTATTAATTATGTTCACATATTATATATAGTTTCTTATAGAAATCAAAAACTCAAGAAAAATTATATCAAGGAATATCTTTTCTGTGCCTTCAAAATAATGACAATAGCCTTTCCTTCATTCCAAATGTAATCTTACATGATTAACTGTCCATCATTTCTCTCAGGTATCTCTACCTCTCAAACTATAATTGGCAATAGTGTTTTGTATCCTTTAATATGGAGATGACTGTAATAAGATTAAAAGAATATTCCTAAGTACTATAGAATTTTAAAATACATTGAAACTTAAAATATATTGCATTTGAAAACGGTCCAATTACCTAACATCCATATAAACTGAAATTATATACCTAGGTTTACTATCAATTTGGGCACAGCTGAATTTACATAACTGAGATCTTATATCTGGGATGCATTAAAAAATGAAGGATAAACACGTATATTTGGCAGGAAGAAACAAAAATGAGCAAAATAAAAGGCCACGCACCAGAAATGTATCACTTATACTTTAGTTACCAAAAGAACATTTCTTCACGTGTGTTATTTGCTTTAGATAGACAAACACACAGTAGTCTAGAGAGCTTAAAGGAAAACCATAACATTTACAATTTTGCATGCGGTTTACATATTGAAAGAACTCTCTTTTGGAGGCAAATGATTGAGCAAAGCTAAGAGATGCCAGATTCAGCAAAGAACCTATTAACTTGATTCAGCTCATCAGATGGTGGTGTTCTGGGGCCTCAGCAATTGGTAGGTGTGCAGCCAAGGGAGTTCATGTAGTAGGCGGGTAGAGGTGAGCAGGATCTGGCCTGGCAAGTCAATCACAAGGCTGATTAAACCAGTTCAAATAATACACTTAACTTCATTTTGATTATATCTAAATGCAAACTCTGACAACTTCACCGTTAAGCATTTGATACTTACTTTTCCCAAATACCTGGAGGTTCTATGTTTCTCCTTTCCTTTTCTCCTTTCTCTTTTAGCCCAAGAGCCCCCAGAGAATCATGGCTAACACATTAACAAATTCTTTAAAGGAAGTTTCTGCTGGAACTCTTTCTTACCCATTGATCTGTAAAACAAAAACTCGACAAGTTTCCAGTCTCCATGGAAATCTCACCTGCTTGGGTGGGCCCTGTCCCTACAAAGCATTTTATGTTTGGGAATGAATCATATTTCACTACCTGTCATTCAAGAAAAATATTTATGTGGCTGGATATCCTTTGTGGAAATCAGTTGTTTTAAAAAAAAATTAAATCTCTTCATTAACCTGGGAAGGTTAATGGTTGTTATTGGGGCTGATGTTTTTCTAAGTATTTTTGAGTACATAGAATGATGTTAACTGTATTTTATTTTTTTAATTATATTTTATGAGTAGGAAAGGACATGATTGAGGCTCTTTCTCTGTTCCCATTCATGAACGTATGTCCATATAAGCATGCATATATATTATATATAATGTACATAAATATAAGTGACATTTCTCATATTAAGGATGACTAACAGCAAAATAACATTATCAGCTGCTAACAAGTCAGATAAGGGAACTCATTGTTTTTTTTTCTTTTTTTTTTTTTTTTTACTTTTTCTTATCCTTAAAGTTTTTAAAGTGCTATTCAGTTATTTAACATAGAAGTTGTGTTTATATTTCACAACTTATGGAAGAAATATTCAGCGGACATAACCGTGGCCTGTGGTCCTAAGATGCCTCTGTGAATGTGTTTATTTGCCTCCTCCTACAACAAGATAAGCTGAGACCCAAGTTCAGCTGCATCAAAGCCTAAAATTTGTATCTTTTCAAGTTTGGGCTTCTTTTCCCCCTTTGTTTTTCCATTTGTACCTAAACTCTGCCCAGTCCTAGTGCCAAAATCTTAGACCAAGTCCTAGAATCTCAATGAGCAATTTGCTTCAGTATTCTACTGAAAATTGGTACTTTATCTATTACCTAACTCAGGTGATTACCTATAAAATTCTTGCCTCACCTCTTACTCTGAGAGAGGCAAAGGAGCACTAAAAATTATTTTGAAAAATAAATCATTACAGAATTCAAATCCGTATACAAAACATTATATTAATAAGCATACCACAGAAATAATAGGTATACTACTCACATTATTATTAAACATAATCATTAATGTACAGCCCAAAGCCAAAACTTCTATTGTAAAGGTAAAAAAAAATTCACCATGTCTTATACTCTATTATCAATGATACTGTCTTCATGTGTGGTGGACACCATATTTCAATATGTCATGGACAGTTAACTAGAAACACAAGAGACAGGGAATGACTTTTTCTGAACAATAGCTTTCAAATTTCAGTGTGATAGTGACCATTTACAAAGTTCTATGTATGTGATCTGCTGCTAGGAATTCAAATAGGAGGAAAGTAAAAAATTAATTAGACATTGTCCCATTGTTATGAAAGGCTCCCAGTTTTGCTCAAAATGCAATAGACAATATCATCTTGCATGGGGCTTTCACTGCATTTGACCAACTGTAGATCTGAGTAAACTGGAGGGAAGGGATATGACAAACTCAAGGAAAAGCAACATTCCAAAAATGATGAATTTTAGGATGAGTTGGAGAAGTATGAGAAGTTTTAAGTCTCTCCATCTTATAACAGACAGATAACATTTCATAACACTTTTTCTAATTTTGATGATTCTGTTAACAAGTCACACTATTTACATTTCTAAATGGGTCTTTCTTGCATATATTAGCCTTTTCACATTCAGGAAGCAAAAGGAAAATATTACTTAATATTTTATTTGAAAGACAACAATTTGCTGCAACACTGAAAAGACAAAAGCTATAATCAACTGCTTCTTTTGGTATACATTAAAACTGGAGGCAAAGATTTTGGACCTATTTTGTAAGCCCTTCACAACCTCTTCTCTTGTGGGGTTGGGCTGTAATTCTGTTACTTGGGAGAAGGAAAAATGTTTGATGAACAGCTGGTCACCAACTGTCATAATCTGGTAAAGTTGTATGAATTGACTAATTTGATCTTCACAAAATAAATATTATTTTCAATCAGGCTTCCACATGGAGCAAGTAACTTGCCCAAGGTTGATTACCTAGTAAGATGGAGAAGACTGAAGGCATGTAATGCAGGTGATGTAGTCACTGAGCTCAGGTTTCTCATAAGCATAGTAATTCATTTACTTATTTATTCTTCTCTACTCCAGGAACCTCTCTGATGTGACATTCGCGTTTTCTGACTTTCATTGTCAATTTCTGTTTCTAAATTCCTACAAGATCTGTTTCTTGAAATGTGCCTTTTTCACTTAGTCTTTAAGACAATCTATTCTTAGAAATGTTTCTGGCCTCTCTCCCCAGCTACTGGTAGCCCTTCAAGGGCTTTGTGGGATGGTAATGGTTTGCTACAGTGGCTAAATAATACCATTCAGAAAAGCAAAAGTAGTGCAGCGCTTGAAGCCAACTAAGATATATCTTCATTTTCCCATCTTCCATAATAGTCTGTCCTCACTCTGTATGAGGATTCCTTTTTATTTTTCTTTAAATTTTTTAAAAGATTTTATTTATTTATTTGAGAGAGGGAGTATGAGCAGGGACAATGGCAGAAGGAGAAGGAGAAGCAGGCTCCACATTGAGCAGGGAGCCCACCCACCACAGGGCTGGATTCCAGGAACCTGGGATCGTGACCTGAGCTGAAAGCAGACGCTTAACTGACTGAGCCACCCAAGCACCACAAGGATTCCTTTTTAATTAAGAAAATTAAATGAATGCCCCTAATATAGTAATAGTACCTTATGGAAAATAACAAGGTGCTTAGAAGGCAGAATACTTTAATGTGAACTTGTATCTTATTATGTAACATATGGAAGAAACCAGTAACACACTCATGAAAAGTGCATTGTACTTTAGCATGTTCTTGGGACTTGGCAACAATTCTCAGCACTACTCTACAGGGTGCTTCCATGCACGGGTTGGGAATGGTTGCTGTAGACCAATATTATTCCATCTCTTGTATCAGTTTGAGATTTCCTATAATAGTGACAATGATGTTGAAGTTGTTTCCTCTATTTTCCTCAAGATTTCTTTCCTGATTTTCTTTTGGAAGAAACTATTACTTTTGGCCTTACAAAAGCATCTCTTGATGCATATTATTTTTAAATTCTGCCTTTAACTATAACCATAGTCATCTTATCACTGTAGTTGTGAAAACATCAATGGTTTTTGAAATCTGAGCATATTTTAAAATTAAGTCAGTTTTCTTAACAGTTAAAAAAAACAACAAAAATTTTTTTGAGCAGTGCTAATTTTAAAAAACAACTTTTTTATTATGTTATGTCACCATGGAGTACATCATTAGTTTTTGATGCAGTGTTCCATGATTCATTGTCTGCATGTAACACCCAGTTCTCCATGCAATACGTGTCCTTCTTAATACCCATCACCGGGCTAACCCATCCCCCCATACCCTTCCCCTCCAAAACCCTGGTAATTTCCTAGAATCCATAGTCTGTCATGGTTCTTCTCCCCCCCTAATGCCCCCCCTTCATTTTTTCCTTTCCTTCTCCTAATGTCCTCCATGCTATTCCTTATGTTCCACAAATAAGTGAAACCATATGATAATTGCCTTTCTCTGCTTGACTTATTTCACTCAGCATAATCTCCAACATTTGCATCAACATGGATGGAACTGGAGGAGATTATGCTAAAAGAAAATGTTTTTAAGCTGTGTACCTCCAAAACCCTCTTTACAAACATGCTTTAAGTTATATACAGGGTCACTCAGGTGGCTCACTTGGTTGAGCACCCAGCTCTTGGTTTTGGCTCAGATCATGATCTCAGGGACCTGGGATGGACTCCCAGGTCAGGCTCCGTGCTCAGCAGGGAGTCCACTTGAGGATTCGCTCCCTCTTCCTCTGTCCTCCCCCTACCCAAAATAAATGGATAAATCTTTTTTTTAGATGATACACATATATTGGTTATGCAGATGAAGGCAGGATTTAACTGTGGTATAGATGTCACTAGAACTCAGATATGCTAGATGAATGACAATGGAATAGACATCCCTCAAGTGGATAGCTAGGGGGCACCTGGCTGACTCAGGTAGAGCATCCAAATCTTGATATCTGGGTGAGATCAAGCCCCAGTTGTAGAGATTACTTTAAAAAATAAACAAATAGAGTGGGCAGATAGGAAGTGGAAATATAGAGTCCTGCCCGCCACTGAATTCCAACTCTTTGAAAGGAAACTTAACCCTTTATCGTGGTCAAAGTATGCTATTTTTTAAAATATTTTATTTATTTATTTGACAGACAGAGAACACAAGTAGGCAGAGAGGCAGGCAGAGAGAGAGGAGGAAGCACACTCCCTGCTGAGCAGAGAGCCCGATGCGGGGCTCGATCCCAGGACCCTGAGATCATGACCTGAGCTGAAGGCAGAGGCTTTAACCCACTGAGCCATCCAGGCGCCCCTCAAAGTAAGCTATTTTTTCATGGTGTTTTGGTTAGAAGTTCTTAGAGAATATGAAGTGGCAATATCTTAAATATTTAGACTGAAAGCTCACTTCACAGAATGTGAAAGAGAAGAATAGAGATTTGAAATTCACTTTAATCAGTGTGATAGAAAACATGCAGAACAGACATTTTCAGGTAGATGAAACATGGAAATGTATTGAACTAGAGAACTATCTACATGTTATTTTAAACCCATTGCTAAGAAGAATTTCATATCAAGCAATGCTATGTGAACATCATGTTGAATCTGAGTGAAAAGTAATTAGTGATTTCACCTTATGCTATTTCTGAAAAGCAGAGTATAACAAATAATTAAATCAGAGTATAAATTCCATGTTCACTTTAATAATATATGATTCACTTTTGCTACTGAACATTTGCTGCTGAACAACAATTTCTTTTCCAGACTTTGCTTTATAATTTTATGACTTTATTTGCTATTCATGTTTGTAATGACATCCCTATGTAAATGCTTTCAGGCCAATTTGAAACTGAAACCAAATACTAGAAGGGAGAACAGGCAATGCAGGAATTATCAAGGGTTAAACTATCCTGGCTAATCTCATACAAGGAAGCTCTGTGTCGTTAAGACAATTTTGGCAGCCCACTATGTAGACATTAAATTTCCCCACCAGTTTCAAGATCACTGTCTATTATGGATTGCATTATAACAAAACTTTTAAGTGAAAACTTTACGAGAGGAAAGTGTTTCAGTAAGGACTAATAGTGAACATTTGTTATGATTTCTGAATATCCTACTGATCTTGTGAGAGGATAGATGACCAATGTCATGTTTTTTATAATGTCTAAAAAGGTAAATAAATTGTTGATAATTAGGGTGTTTTTCATTATAGGCAGATGTAAACAGGAAAATTATTTTACAGAAAGCTATATACTAAACTTTATGCTGATGCAAAAAAAAAAAAAACCCAATTCTGTCATGGATTATAAGATATTCTTTGAGAGTATTTAGAAATGGAAATAGTGCTCATAGAGCAAGTTCTGGTTCTCTTAAGGCAAGACAACTAACGTCATATATTTTTAATTTGTTATTAAACTTGTAATAAAGGGAAAGTGATAATGTAGCTAGATTTCAGCTAAACATTTGATATCTTCTGCTTTGCTTTAACTACAGTTAAATTTATTTGTATCTAGTGTGCCTTGTTTTGATGTAAAGCATTTGACAGTCACACAGTATCCTTCTAAAAATAGTACTTTGTAAATATAAGAAAATAATCTGTGAATTTAAAATAATAATAGTATATCCTCATCAGAAAATATATATGTAATATGACTGTGCTTAACACAGACCAATTTATATTTCAAAGTGATCTCCAGAGATCTTTGGTGATATTCTAAAAAATATGAATCTCTGTGCAATCATTCAAAGCTCAAGGTTCCAAACCTCAGTATTCTTTCGAGTATGAACTTTCAAGTTTGAATTATGTATGACCCTGAAAATATTCTTGGTGATTTCTATGGTTGTTTTTTTGACTATGTTAAAATTAGTGACACTAGTAAAGTCCTTGAAAATTCAAACCTAGATAAAACAAGTAATCTAGCTCAACATAGTAAGAATACAGTTAAAGACTCTGATTCAGGGTTTATCTTACTTTATAAGTCTATTTTTGTTAAGTGGCAAATAATGGCAATATATTAAAGATTACTTTATACATCATTCCTACGGTCTATCTCAGAATAAAAATACTTGTCCTACGTGAGACAAAGCACTCTTTTCTATTTTTCCTGTCAAATTACATACTGATATTTTTTTTAAAGATTTTATTTATTTATTTGACAGACAAGAGATCACAAGTAGGCAGAGAGGCAGGCAGAGAGAGAGGAGGAAGCAGGCTCCCTGCTGAGCAGAGAGCCCGATGTGGGGCTCGATCTGGGGCTTGATCGCAGGACCCTGGGACCATGACCTGAGCTGAAGGCAGAGGCTTTAACCCACTGAGCCACCCAGGCGCCCCGATACTGATATATTTTTATTTGGAGGAAAAAATATCACAAGTTCTCTTAATGACTTGGGATTTATAGAAATGCATTTGAGTGTCTTTTAACAATGAGTAAATGCTATGGATTCTTCTAAATAGCTGAGTTTAGCTCTCTGTTGCCAGGTGGAAACTATACTGCCCACAAAATCAAAATGAATAACCAGAGAAATCAATACTTCTTGGATTTAAAAAAATGAAAGCAACATTATGGAGGATATTTTCAAGGTTCTCAAAAACTGAGCTGTCTATGCCCAAGAAAAGTAAAATAGGTAACTAGATGCTTGACTAGTTTTGAGAAGAGAAACTGCTGCCTTATAATCAATAGTGGAAATAAAGTATGTTATCACCCTGCCGTGTGTGTGAGGTTCCACAAACAAACATACCACATGTACACTTACCAGTTTTAAAGGGAATTGCCCATGGAAAGGCTGACAAGGGTATTCCAGAGTTCTGAGGGCTCTGTTCAGCTTCTGTTTGTTTTGTTTTTCACTGTGCTGAGAAAGTGAACAACTTCTTCCAATTACTTTTTTGTGTATGCACACACACACACACACACACACTTACACTTAAAAGTCTTCATTTCCTCATTTATTTTGTATTATCTTCCTGATATTCTCTTTTACTCAGCGAAAACTCACAGCATAGTAATTTGAGGAGATTCCCGACAACAAGATCCAGACACTTTCACAAGGTCCAAGGACTAAACAGGAATCAGTTACAGTCATGGACAGTTGCAGAAGTCTCTGCTCCGAACCTTCTGTGGAAACCCGGTAGAAAATTTCTCTGCTGAATTGTTCCCCAAGATTATAATGAAAGTAAACTGCAATATTTGGAGATGATGCTATAAAGATCATGTCTGGTCCCAAACACCAAGAAATAATTTAATTTTGATTCATGAGAAGGTGATAAAGCTTAAGAAAGATAACGTGTAAAACTCTGCAAATGGGGGATGTTTTTTCTATGGCTAGTATTGGCTACCTTCTAGCTTTCAGAGTGGCTCAATGTGATGTAGCCTAAGTTAATCTCAAGGGCTTTCCTTAGCCATAGGTGGCTACACCACATTGTTTCTGTGTAACCGAAAGATAGAAAGAGCACTCCCTTTCTCCCCTTAGCCTACTGAAGACATGCTAGCTTTCTAAACCCATAAAAGTAGTCCAGGATTGGGGGCACCTGAGTATCTCCGTTGGTTAAGCGTCTGTCTTCAGCTCAGGTCGTGATCCTGGGACCTGGGGATCAAGTCCCCCCATCAGGCTCCCTGCTCGGTGGGGAGCCTGAATCTCCTTGTCCCTCTGCCTGCCACTCTGCCTACTTGTACTCTATCTATCTCTCTCAATCTGTGTCAAGTAAATAGATAAAAATCTTAAAAAATAGTCCAAAATTGTAACTTAGAAAGCATCAGCTACTGTATGGTGTTAAGGGTATGTTGGATAGAAGGAAGCTGGAAGACCAGCTTTTCTAGTCTTGCCCCTCATGCTAGGAGATTTAAAGAATGATCATATTACTGTGAAAGCGTAGATAAGAAAACAAATTTGTTCAATATAAAGGGAAAATAAAATGCCCATTCTTCAAGTGTTTATACAGTTTGAACTAGGCATTTTTAGAAGTGGATTTAACATTGCCATTAAAGTTCTTCTCTTTTTTTCATAGCAACATTGAATATAATTCATGTGCCATACAATTCATTCATTTAAAGGGTACAATTCAATACTTTTTATTATATTCACAGAAATGTCCAAAATCACCCCCAATTTCTTATCATTTTCATCACACCAAAAAGCCACCCCACTTTCACCTTCAATCCACTCTTCCAACTCCCCAGCACAGATGACTACTCATAATTTTCTCTTTGTCTCTCTCTCTCTCTCTCTCTCTCTACATATTAGATAGATAGATGCTATATGGTAAACATATGTATTTGCCTATTCTAAGACATTTCATATGAGTGAATTCCTATATCATCGTTTGTGACTGGATTCTTTCACTTAGCATAATTTTTCAGGAGTCATCCATATGCAAGACCACATAGCACTATTTTCTTCCTTTTTATTGCCTAATAATATTCCATTGTATAGACATAACACATTTTGTTATCTCATTACCAATTGGTGGACACTTGGGTTGTTTCCACACTTTGGTTATTATGAATAATGCTGCTATGAACCTTTATGTATAAAGTGGAAATGCTGGGTCCAATGGCATCTGGATGTTTAATCTTGTGAGGAACTGCCAGTCTGTTTTTCCAGAGTGATTGTACCATTTCACATTTCTATCAATAGCGCATGAGGGTTCCTATTTCTTCACATCCTCAACAACACTTGTTATTTTAGCTGTCCTAGTAGGTGTGGAGTGGTATCTCATCAGGATTCTGATTTACATTAATTAGTGAAGCTTTGTAGTAAGTTTAACAATTGGTAAGCGTGAGTCCTTCAACTTTGTTCTTTTCTATCAAGATTTTTTTAGCCATTCTAGGTCCCGCAGCTTTTCATATGAATTTTAAGATTAACTTACGAATTTTTGCTGAAATATACTTTTATTACATGAAGATCTATCATGAAACAAACTTTGAGGGAGGGATATATCTTGTTAATTTATACCTGTTAATTTCTAATTTTATGTGAATAATTGCAGATATAATTTTGGATATAATTGTTCCATGCAATATTGAAATATATTAGAAATTATATTGAAAATGATGTTTCATATTGGAAGCATCAATGAATGAATCTCTCTATATACATTTTTCCATTTCACAATGGTCCATTAGGAGAATATCTAAAAATCAATGCCCATTAGAAATCTTCTTATTTATTTGAATTAAAAAGTCATACCCAAGCAGCAAAATATCCAGTTTCAATAATTGCTAAGTATTAAAGAGATTTTAGCATTGATTTTATCTCAGTTCAGTACTTAATTATGAAATATACCTAGTCAATATTTAGAAGGGAGCATAAGAATCACTAAGTAAACAATTTTCAAATTTTCTCAAGGATTTGAGAGGTATACGCTTCATTTTGTAGACAATATATAATGTAGTGAATACATTTACCTAAACCAATGAAAGTATAAAGTAAACTCAAAGGATAAACTATACATATTAATAAAATTCGTCCATGAACTCAATTGGTAATGTCCATATTAATTGCTTTGATCCCTTTTTTCCACCAAATATTAGAGTCTGATCTTATGTGTGAAGGAATATCTGATGTACCTGAAGAAGAACACTGATTGTTTAAATAAATAGATTTGCTCAGATCTTATTCAAAGATTTAAAATATACACTTATTGAGAACCTAATATGTAGTAGACAATAGAGAATGTGACTTCATATTCATGATCATATTTAGTTACTCTGTCTAAATAATAACATCTTTTTTTTTTTTTTAAGTGAGGAAACCAAACTCCTACAAGTATAATTGACCAAGATCAGCTAAGCAACTGGTAGAATGAGGAATTATATTCAGGTTATAAGATTCCCAAACTGTTTTTCTTTAGCCTTACCATCCTGCCTCTCTCTTCTTTAAATTCTTTTCTCTTAATTTGAACTACTAAAAAGAAATTTACACCAGCTATTTTGGCTCCCTATTTATTAGAGCTCAGCCTTCTTCTAGGATGCAATAGGACAGATCAAATTTTTTAAAAACAGAATTTAAAAGAGGTTTGAAAAAATATAAATGAAGCAAAATCAGATCCAGAGCCTGTGCTAAGCCTATCGTTCTCCAAGGGTTCAACCATATGATATCCATATTCTATTAGTCTCATGAGTGTAGCTTGGCTCCAAGGAAGATAGAAGCTTTTACTGAAATCCAGAAAGGGTTCAGACCTTTTTGCTTTAAGTTAACCATTCTGCTGGAAAAATATTAAAAGAAACACATGAAAAAGTTGTGGGAAGGGCACTCCAAACAGCAAAAATGATATTCATATAATATGAAAAGAAGGATAAATTCTGATTCACATACAATAGATTGGATTAGGATCAGGGTGGTATAGGAGGAATAAAAAAGAAAATTGAGGGAGTGGGGTAATGAAGTAGAATAAAGGGGAAAAAAAGACCTAGAATGAGGAAAACTATTTTATACTAGTATAATTTAATACAAAATTTACCTAACATAATTACTTGTATCCTTTCATTTTTAATTTGTCCAATTTTACACAAAAATACATGTGTATAGGTTAAAAACATTTCCTGCCATAAAACCTAAATACATATATGTATAATTTATCTTCAAACCAATCCAATGCATTCAGAATTATTAACCAATATAAAATTAATGTGAGCTGAATAATAATATAATTATTAATAAGATTGATGTGAGTAGTCTTTATTTATGTTGAAACATACCTTTCTACTTCTTTTATTTCTTCCCTCTTTTGTTCAAGTCCAGCCTCTTGCATAAATCCTAGTACACTGAATTTACTGGGCTCAGCATTTTCAATTTTAGACTTTTAATTAATAGTTATAATTAATCTGAACAGTATTTAACATTGGAGATCATTTAAAATGGATATGTTTATTACTGAATGAGTTTTAAATATCTGTTTTAGGAAAACATTAGCTAGGAAAACTGTAAAATGAAGATAATCTCTATTTGCCCAGAAGTTGGAGTGGTTCGTTTTTGTGGAGGGGGACATAATCAATTTGACCATTATTACTAATAATAGCTAATGTCCTTCAGAAATTTTTCCATTGCATAGTCAACTTTGACTTAACATGTAGGATATAACTCAACCACAATGAAGGATCGGAGTGGAAATCTTGGCTATATATAGTTTCAAAAATAACATCCAATGCCAGTATTTCCAGAGGATTAATGATCAACTGGACTGGAAGTGCCTGTGCTCCTAGGGCCATTAACTCCATGGGGCCATTAATTCTGTTGGAAATATCTTACAAGGACATTTGTAACACTTACCCCCCTTCTCTTAATGCAATTTTTGGGCAGGACTTTTTTAATCTTCATTTTTGAAGGTGCTCTTTTATTCCACACTGACTACAAAAAAACAATGACTTCATGATTATGCATTTGGAAGCAGATTCCAATTATGATATTTTATAGATATTTTGGCACTGGTTTCTTATCCCACCACCATGGCAAAGATGTCTGATATCCTCTTTAACAAATGGTTTCAAGTAATGGGAAGTCAAAGCAACTATTTTTTTTTTCCTCTCCCCACCCCCAAAGTACCTATTTAAATAATTTGCTATATAGTACTCATTGACCAAAGATAAAATTTGTAGAAATCCAAGTTACAAAACGTAGAGTGTCTATCTTTAGGGTTGTTTCATATAGATTAAAATTCTGAGGGGTTGCCACTGCTTGCAAGATTTGTTACTGTTTTCAAGACACAGGTCAGATTTATGGTGAATTTCTGGTACCTAGGTTTATGTGGGTTCTATAAAGAATGATTTCTTCCCAAAATGTATTTTTAGTTATTTAAAAACAGAAAACAGTGTCTTACTTTTCTGTAACCCGTTGCCATAATGACTAGAAAAGTACGAATATTCTACTATAAATTGATTTTCTTAATTCTCATAGATAAAAAAATACTTTTTTGGTTATTACTAAGATAACATGAGAATATTAGCAATTCTTTTAAAAGGAGATGCTTTTAACAATCACATTATAAAATCAATATGAACATGTATGTAAATATTAATCATCACCTAGAAAAATACAGCATTAAAAAGTATATAATTGCATGGTTATGCTATTTGCATAACTCAGGGTGTTATTATCAATTCTTATATTAGGCATGTATAGATAATTAACCTCCATCTTTAATTGATATATATATATTGTTGAAACCAACAGGGAATATAATAAGGAAACTACAAGCTGAAACCAGATACAACAAGCAACTGAAAAGAACGTGCCAAATTAAGGCAGGATGAATCCCACACTGCCTAAAATGAGCATGCTATTATAAAAAAAAAAACTGATGTCTCGTCTTATTGACAATAAAAATGCCAAAAGCATACACGTTAGATTAGAGCTAACCTAATTGGAGGACATGGGACATTGGAAGTACAGTAATAGAAGCAGCCGCTAATCTCTGTCATGATACGCCATGTCACCACTACTTGAAATTCCACTGGGCAATATTAATTCAAGCAGAGGTCTGAGCTACTAATAAATGAGGCAAATTGAGTCAATTACTAATTTCATGCTTTTATGATTTGGGGTTTAGCTAGATAATATCTGCAATTTAATACACTGCCCTCCAGAGATCTTGACCATTTACAAAGAACATACATTTACAGACCTATTTGCTTTATGTTTATTTCATTTTGTTTAAGCTCCTCATCGCCATGGGGCATGTAGAGGAGGGTAAAGCCGAGGCCATGATGTTATTTTCTTTCTTAATGCTATAGTCTAGGTGTGGCTTCCCTTTGACTGAAATCTTCTTCAGGGTTTATAGCTGAATTCCTTGCCTTCAAACAGTATTTACTTGCTCCTATTTGTCTTTGGGGAATAGTCACAAAAGATAAAGCAAAAACGATGTATTAACATATTTTACTGGGATGCTGCAAGGGAATTTATGCCATTAAGAATTCATGCACTTTTGAAAACTTAGCTTTATCTTCCTTTATTTTTTTAGGGAGACAGAACTCCTGTGTGCACACACAAGTCGGGGGAGGGGGCAGCAGGGGAAGTTTGACCCAGGCCAGTCACAGAGCCCCTTGCAGGGCTGGATCCCACCCTGAGATCACTTGAGCTGAAGGCAGATGCTTAACCAACTGAGCTACCAGGCACCCCGATCTTCTACTGCCTTAAAAACCCAGTTATATCTTACATTCAAATCAATAATTCTAAATTTCTTTCTTCTACACCCCACCCCCCAATGATATCACAGTTCTTATATGTTCTTTATATCAATGCTGATTACCCAGTTAATCTGTGCATAAACAGGTATCCCCTTGGAAATAGTTTAAAGTTACCCCAAATATTCATTTCATTTAGTTCACAAGATTTTTTTTTTGCATGCAAACATCTAATGAATTAAGTGTATTTATTAACTATTTAAAGGGTTCAACTCTGGCACATATAGAAAATGAAGATTTAAAAACAAAGCAGTATTAAAATAATCTATAAAGATCTTTGTCAGCATATATGCTTTTATTTTCGAAAATTATACTTTTTTGCATCAAAAATGCATGTATATAAGTGATACTTTATTTGGTTGAAAGGTAATTATAAGACAAACTCAAATTTTATGCAACGTATTTACTGATATGGTCATTACAGCATTGCTCATCTTATTTCCTGTTAGAAAATCAGATTTTTTTAAAATAATCATATGAAGTACTCATTTGTACCAAATCTAAAGGTAGAGCTATAAATTTGTTTCCCAGTTTCACCAAGGACCAAATAAAACTATAGTTTAAATCAAGTATTTCCATCTGTGGTTAACCTGATTAGGAAGAGGTCAGCAGGGGGATGGATGGTGGCCAAAAATCCTCTTTGGCCACATCCCCACCACCAAAGTGAAGTAGTAAATTGAGAATTGAGTCAATTATGTGAATAAGTCAGGCTAAAAAGCACTTTCCAGGGAACTCTATCAATAATTTACCTAAGTTGTGTTGTGGGAGTTTGGGCCACGGTCAGGGTCAGAAATCTAGAAAATAATATTCTTTTTTTCTTCTTCTTTCCATCCTTCACTTCCTCCCTTCCTTCTTTCCTTCCTTCTTTTCCTTAGAGTTATCTTGTTACATTTCTTTATTTTCTGTTTCACTCTGCTGGTGTAGCCTTTACTTCCAATACCCTGTTTTTCCCAGCGGAGTAATTGTCTTTGTCACATAGAACTGAGACTTGCACACCTCTGATTCTTTGTTCTGACAACAAAGCCTAAAAACAACTTCCCCTCTGAACTGCAGTTTGTGCTCTGAGATAAGTGGATAGAGAGAGCCCCACCTACATTTCCATAGAATTAATCTAGGAAAGAAGTGGTTACCCCCAGTCCTGCCTATCCTGATGCTACCCATTTAGAGACCCACTTCAAGGAGAAGCTTCAAACTTCCCCACTGTGCTATTTAGAAAATTAACGTATATAGAGTAAAATATTATGTCATTATTCAGGATTTGTAGAAGAGATGTTAATCCTGTTTCTTCATATTTATTACCTCCTTAAAGTCCTGGTTAACATGATTCTTAAGTGCTAAATATCGACACTTTCCATCCTTATTTTCACTCACCAATGAAAGAATTGGTGGTTTAATAATTTCAAAAAGGAAAATCACTTAATGTGAAATTGCTAAAATAGGAAAACAAGTTGCATGGAGTAGATAATAATAGATAATATTTATTGAGGACTTATACCAACTTGTCGGATTTAAAGAACTTTATAAGAGGGACACCTGGGTGGCTCAGTCATTAAGCGTCTGCCTTGGGCTCAGGTCATGGTCCCAAGATCCTGGGATTGAGTCCCACATTGGGCTTCCTGCTAAGTGGGAAGCCTGCTTCTCCCTCTCCCACTCCCCCTTGCTTGTATTCCCTCTCTCACTCTCTCTCTGCCAGATAAATAAATAAAAATCTTAAAAAGAATAAAGAACTTTACAAGAGATACTATTATATCCATTTTATGAATTAGGAAACTGAGGCACAGAAAAATTAGGTAAACTGGCCAATGAAATAGAATACTTTTTGAGTCTGTCTATGAAGGCTGATCCCACTCTTAAGCACTCAGTGATGGTCTAGTGAGTATAAGCAACATATAACTTGATAAGACTAAAAAACACAATTTCTATTACCCACTATTGTGAGAGTAAGAGTTTGGGAATGATTTTGTTTTAAAGTTGGCCTATATTTTAAGCAACATTTGGGTTGATATGTGTGTTATTAACATACCACTTTTTCTTAGGATAATATTTGAAAAAAAGATAATAGAAAAATAAAGTATTATGCTATTGAAATAATATTTAATTTAAATTTTTAAATTAGTCCTTGTTTTGAGAATATTTCCTCCTATATGCTCTGACTTTTCACCTTGCTGCAATCCCGGTATCTCAGTAAGACATAGCCTTTAGTGTTGGAACACTGATACAAGAGTGTGGAGAGAAATATGGCAGGATGTTTGGAACAAAACATTTCAAGTAGTTACAATGAGAGATGAAATAAAATTTTCTTACATGGTATATGTGTGTGCTTTGTGTACGCATACATAGGCACGTGGGTGCATGTGAACAAGGAAATGCTTGTGCTTCTTTTATACCTAACAGATTTATTATTCATCTTTCTTCTTCCTGAATCCTATCATTAGCATTAAACCTATGTATTTAAACTAATGAATGGCTTAAACTTATACTTTTTTTTTAAAATTTTGTGAGATCCACTAGATCTCAGAATGGTAAAACTATTGTTTTCCTTCCGAACCCCAGTAACTTACTTTAATGAGTCTTACCGAAAGACATTTCTGTTTTAATTTCCCTCACTCTTCCCCTATTTATTTAAAAAATAAAATACAGAGGCGCCTGAGTGGCTGAGTCAGTTAAGGGTCTACCTTTGGCTCAGGTCAAGATCCCAGGGTCCTGGGATCTACTACCTGCTCAGTAGGGAACCTGCTTCTCCCTGTCCCTTTGACCCTCCCCCTGCTCATGCTCTCACTCACTCTCTCTCTCTCTTTCAAATAAATAAATAAAATCTTTTAAAAAATAAAAGATACAATGTAAAAATGGAATAGGGAGGTTTAGACCTATTACCACCTTTAAAAGATTAATCTTGATTTAGTTCCTTCACCTCTCTTAAAATTACTCTTCTGATAGCCTTAGCCAGAAGGCTTGCTTTCTTCAGCTGAACCAGGTAGCTTTCCCGCCCATGTATTTCTAGTAAGGACATATGGACACAAGAATACACTGCTTACACAAAATCATTAATGGTAGAAACACAGAACTTATGAAATAATGAAATTGTTTCATGTTTGAAGTTTTTCATGGACATAACAATTTGGGAAATCAACATATTAAAGTTAAAATAACACCCGCTCTACCTGAGTTGGTAATTTTTTATACAGTGTATAATTCAATATTATTAACATTGCCAAATTAAAGCCGTTGAAACTTGTTTTCCCTCACCATGATGGGAAATGCTGGTTTAGAGTTAAATCAAACCATTGCTGTATTAAATCAAACCACTGCAATATGCTGTATTGCAACATTCTAAGTCATATAAGTAATTAATCTAAATGGAATATCATCTCACAGTATACATTGTTTTCTAGTTTTCACTTTCTCTATGCAGTTTGAAGTCATCAATAACAATTACAATGAAATGTAGCTCATATATTCTCAACCACCATCAGCTAGAATCTCTGTGTTTGTTCAAGGGAGCTGTATAAATCATGGTTCCATATTGCTGTTTTGTTTTGTTTTTGTCATAGTATTTATTTATTGAGTTTCGGGGATTTTGAAGAGATAATAAATTGGCAATCCAAAGAAGAGAAAAAAAAAATTCTTTACCATAGGAAATATAGTTAAAGCCCCAATGTTAGATTAACATACAATGCTTTTAGTGTATTAATATGCACAGCATGAATATCTTGACGCTTATTGATTTGCAATAAGAAACCAAGTGAATAGGTCGTTAGTGGGAGTAGAAAGGCTTTAACTATTAGAGAAAATAGAGTATGGCAGAGTTCAAAAAGCTCTGAATTCGTGTTTTTCATTCCAGTAAGGCTATTGACCCCAGCTTGGAGGATATATATCCTCAAAAGGAGGGTTATTTGAAAAGCTTTTAATCAGATATTCATTCTGCTGTACATATGGAAAACTATATAAATTCAAAGGGGTTGCCCCTTATAAATTTCCATGACCAAATAGAACTTGCAGGTCTTCCATGCTGATATGTTTTTATTATGAATGTGAAATTTATGCCACCCAGAACACAGACCTTCTTGTCCTCCCCCAAATTACTTACTATCCTATAGCATAAGCAAAATACATTATTAGAAATAGACTTACCCTCCCGCGGGATTATTCATCCTATGCTAAAAGTAAGTGAGATAAGGGGCATATAATATAGTAGAGGCATGAGACCAGTGACATTAATGTGTTTTCACTCCTAGGTCATCGTCTCCAAAGACTCTTGGATACCTTATCGGTCAGTCTAGAGAAACTATCTGTATCTGTATAATAGTAAATATGCATTTTAATTTTAACTTTAGGAAAAAAAATTGTAAACACATCGAAAGCTCTGCTCCCCTAAGCGACAGATACACATTACCATTGCTGACATGCATCAAGGAAGACTTAGCCCCCTCCCTCATAGAAATAGCTGTGGGTTAATGAAGCTCACACGTTCTGAGACACACGGTGAGGAGGAAAAAACAATGTAATTGGACCAATATTTCATGAGAGAAATTTATTTGAAATCTTAGCATAACATTAAGTCTTCCCTAAAAATATGGGAATTTGTTGGTTTGTTTCTGTACACAAGGACTGATGTCCCTGTCACTGAATAGGAATCTTCCTCCCCCAGCCAGGAGAAGCACCGAGTCACAAAAAACTTTGGAGGGTATAGGTCTAGTTTTGTGTTTTTAAAGAGACTTACTTTCGACCGTGATCATTCTAAAAAATAAGAACTCAAACATTATTTTGACTAGAAAAAAAAATGTTTTGAGAAAAATCAAAGCATTCCTTGATTTCAACACTTCTGACTTAATAGCTAATCTTCTATTCATCTATTTTTGTTCTATCTACTCTATAATAAGAGCTACTGATATCATGTCAGTGAGAAGTATTATTTTTTAAAAATTATAAAATTAGATAAATTTACAACTTGCAGCTTTTAGTGACTGTCTTGAAAAATGGAGGAATAAAGAATTTGTGAAATTCAAAGCTATCTTAGAGAAAATGATCCTAAAAATCACATACAAATCATTAAAAATAAACCTTTATTTGTTCTAGCTGACTGCTCCCCAATGTCTTCATGTATATCAACTATTTCTTTTTTTTTTAACATTACTTTGAAATAGTGCTTGAAATCCTTTCAACTAAAGTTTAGTTGGTTTAATGACCTACTTAAAAAAAATGCAAATATCTCTCTTGAATCTTGTTAAAAGGCTTTCAGTCATTCATGCTTCAGTGTGAATTGGTTTAATTAGCATGTTTCCACCCTAATTGCTCTATTTAAACAGGAAGAGGAAAGAAAGGTAAGTTACTTGCCACACTTAGATGGGTAGGGTTCCTGAGACTTTGGGGGGCCCTGAAGTAGGAGAACGTTAAAAAAAAAAAAAAAAACAAATGAACCCAACAGACAGTCTATAAATATTTTGAAATATTAGCATTGGACAGCTCTGTAATAAGGAAAGGAGGGAAAGGTCTTCTTTTTTTTTTCTCTGTGCTGTATGACCATCAACCATCAGAACTTTGAATTTAGACTTGTTCCAATAGTAATATAATTTAGCTACATTAATCATTAAATAGGAATTTGTGTTGTAGCCTGGGAATCTACTTATAAGGTTGTTTCTACGGAAAGGCAATTTTTTGAGTTCCCGAATAAAAACTATAAACCTTTTGAATGTGTTGTGTAACTTGGAAACTTTTATTCGTCATCCTTTTCTTTCCTAATTATCAATAATTGACTGCAACATGATTGCAGTGAACAAACAGAATTATAACTGTATAATAATTTTTAAAAAGTCTTATAACTTCTCCTGAAATTCTAATCTGAAGCCTGATTAATGATTGAATCAAGATAGCTCGTAAGAAATCTTTTATTCTGTCTTTCGGTCCATCTTTATTGAAGACATACTGTGAGCCAGATAGTGTGCAAGCCTTTGTAGATATCCTGTTAAGATGTAGGTAGCTTGATACCTGCCCTTAGAGAGACTGCACTCTTAGGAAATTCTATCCTATTTTCCTAGAGAAGCCCATGTTAATATTTTGTCCTCACCATTCCATAAACCACAAAAATGTACAAAAAATTTCTACATTTCATCAAAAACTAAAAAAAGTATTACAGTGAGCAATATAATAAAAACATAACCTCATCTGACAACACCTTATTTTAATAAATAAACTCCATTTTTTAAATTTGAACATGTTATTGTCAAATCTTTCCCAGATAGGTAGAGTTTTCCTTAATTTACAATTGGGAATAATTTGAGCTTAAGGTCGATGTTTATTTTTACATTAGTTGTAAATAAATGAGCACAATAAGTAATTAATATGAGAACTATTTACAACAATCTTTAAAAGAGGCTCCAGAAGATATATTTGGCCACATTCTGAATTGCCCTGTACAAGAATGAAAGTAGGAAGAAAGGGAAGGAGGGAGGGAGGGAAAGAAAGAAAGTAGGAAACAGAAGGACTCAGCTGGATTGTGCAGACATTAACCCAGGATGAGAGGGAAAGCAAGAGAAATTAAAGGTATTTTCAAGAAATCTGGATGACTCAAAATGTAAAGTCAAAGAATATAGTCTCAGACAACACGAACAATGCTTCTGGTGCTTCTGTACTTCACAGTTTCAAAAGGAAACTTAAACACACATTTGATCCTTGGGTGACAAAAATAATATATATGTAATCCTCATAATAATCAGTAGGACAAATATTAATCACAATTCATAGGTATGGAAACTGAGGTTCATAACATGGTTATTTTAAATAAATCATTTTTCCTTTTAGGGAAAAAGTTATACAATTGAACATTAAAAACCCTTCACATCTTGATATTCTCTAGCGAGTATACAACGAGCCTATGACTAATTTTCACACCTGGGGGAGTTTGGTGATTAATGAAGCCAATATACTGGCAATTCTCTGGAAGGTTTGAATTAAGTGCACCTTCTCACACACTGCAGAAAGATTTGCCAAGAATATTGAGGGTGTAAGCCTGATTGTAGGAAACATTTTTATTTGCTTAATAAAAGTTTTCAAATGACCTTAATAAACGTATTCTATTTATTGAAGCAGTCCCAGCAAGATTTCAACTTATAAGTATTTAATTAGCTTTTAGCTCAAATTAATATTTATGTTCAAAATCAATGACACTGTGTTAAAGTTAGTACTGGCCTCCCTCCAAATTAGTCCACGTCCACAAGGTTTTCTGTGTTTTGCTCTTCATAGTACTGCTCCAAGTGATAATGTTGCATATAGGGTACGTTTATAATCATCTACTAATGGAACAGAGAAGGTTTTTAACTGCAAAATGGGTGATGATCCAAAGCACCTATTTATTTGTTGTGAAATGCACTTCCGGTCTCTGCTCAAACTCGAGACTGGCACTATCACCTACGGGGGGGCGGGGGGGGGGGGAGGGCTCTCCATCTGATCGCGTGTGAGTCTAAGAGTACACTTGAGGTTATCACTAATAAAGTCACTAACCCTCTTGGAGATGACTGGGGGCATCTATAAAACCCCTTACTCCAGATAACAGTGCCCTTTAGCTTAAAATGAAAACTGTGTCCACTGTTATTTACACTTTCTTTTTAAACCTCTGTCTTTACAGCTCAGCAGAGCCAAATGCTTTTGTCAAATGACTCCTCGTTAAAGTAACATTACATTAGTTTAGAAATGTCATTCCTGTTTTATTCCCTGGAGAAACTGTATTCTAGTTAATGGTATTCCCTCTAGTAATAATTACAGGAATTCCAGTTCTTGACTAAAAACAGAAAAGACCCCCATTTTAGCAAGAAATGTGTGTCAACACTGATAACATACATGAGGAGCCCCTGAGACCTGCATGAGATACATTTTTGAAGAGTTAGACGCGTTCTGCCAGGGTGAGGGCTCCTAATCCAGGCCTTGTTTCCGTCCTGACCTTCAGCATTTTCGGGTTGTGCTTTCCAATTTATTATCAAAACATATATCCCTGTGTGTTCTGTGTCATACACTGTTTCCTTTATGTATTGTTAAACTTGAAGTTACAGATAAATTTCACTCTTTTGTATCCTCTGCTGGACTAGCACAAAAAGAGTAGGCTCAAGATAGAATGCCTGGTAGATTTCTGGCCATCTATACTCTACATAACTCCCAACATGTCCAGGCTTATTTTATTCTTCCTTTGTTATGCATCTACCTGAGACAAGGTGGCCCTTATTAATGTCCACTGAGAGAGAGAGAGACAGAGAGAGAGAAAAGTATCCATCCTTGATTTTGGCTAAAAATACTACCCCCAATCTATAAGCACCCTCCCATAGAAAGAGGCCACTGAGAAAGAGTTATTTCCCGCATGAACTATAGTCAGATATGGATGGACTTTCTCAACTATTGTCTCACCGTCAAATATATGACATGTTCCTACTAGGTCACTAAAGGTCTTTGGGTCCAATAAGAATTATTAAAACAGCAAATATTAAAGGCCAAAGACCTACCCTATACACACCGTATCTCCAGAGTCCACTCCCTCACCCTCATGCTTTGTTGGTGTTCCAGTCTGAACACCTTTTTCTCTATGTCTATTTATTCAAGGTCCTGCCTCTCCTGTTAAGTTTCACTTAAGCTATGCCTGGTCATTTCAAGTCAGAGTGGTCATTCCTTCTTCTGAAACCTTTCAGTATTTATGTTTGCAAACACTCATTAGAAACTTATTTATGGGGGTACCTGGGTGACTCAGTTGGTTAATCGTCTGCCTTCAGCTCAGGTCATGATTCCAGGGTTCTGGAATCAAGTCCCACATCAGGCTCTCTGCTCACGGAGTGCCTGCTTCTCCTTCTCCCTCTGCCTGCTGTTCTGTCTAGTTGTGATCTCTCTCTCTCTCTCTCTCTCTGTCAAATAAATAAATAAAATCTTTTTAAAAAAAGAAAAGAAACTTATTTATGGATTGCTAATATTCGTAGCTACTTTCCCCTCTATGATTGGCCTCTTTAGATATTTTAAAATTCCCCCAGGCAGGTGTTTGAGGGAATGGAGGGATGAGTAGGCTGGGCACAAAGGCTTTTTCAGGCAGCAAAAATACTCTGTATATTACTACAGTGGGAACTATAAGTCTTTATATCTTTGTAATCTCATAGCATGTACAGAACCAAGAATGAGCCCAAATATAAACTATGAACTCTAGGTGATAGAAAAAAAAGAGCTTGAGGATAGGGATCATGTCTTACAAATTTTTATATGTACAGTTATTAAAACAGAACTTTGAATATGGTTGATAACTGACAGACATTTGTTAATGATAGCACCGATCTGCTGAGAAAGTTATCTTGAATGTAAAGAAGTGGAATGGGGGATGGAAACTGCAAAACAGTTTATCAAAGCATGATATTAAAATAATGATGTTAAAATAAATAACACTCAAATGGACATGCTTTTTAGATTCAAAGTACACTTGCAGATACTATCTCATTTGTTATATACATTTGTAATTTATGAATAATGAATGGCTTTAGATACAAAGGTACTTTCCAAAACCTGACCTGACATGCTATCAGTGTTAATCTATCCATTTCAGCACCACAGATTCGAAAGCCAGGATGAGGTTTGACACGTTTACCCAACATACACTGTGTGCCTGCTAACCTTCTAGAATAAGCGCAAAATCTAAAACAGAGAATGCTGGCTTCACCCAAGAACAAAGAAGCAACAGTGCCGCCCCACTTCTTTTTCTTCCTAAAATTCCATTCCATAAATGAAATCTGATACTACTTTGAGCAAAAGTAGGGCAAGAACAGAGCTATTACTTTAGAACAGATTCATTTTCAAGCAGAATCAAAATTGGAATGTCGGCTAATGCCAGTAGTAGCAGAGTTTTGGCTACAAAACAATCAGTTTACGGACTTATTAACAGTTCATAAAATGTATGGTATTCTTCTGTTTCTTGTCACTGGTGAACATATGCTCTGAATTTGCAACAGATTGAAGCACCATTTCATAAATATTAAAAAGAATTGTGAGCATCACAATGGAAATATCTCCAACCACAGTATAAACATGATTCATATTCTAAGATCAGGAGATCTTTCAGTGATGGATACCACTGGCAACCCAAGCAGAGGGGGTTTTGAGAGGGGATTTTCAAAGGGGATTTTCGAGGTCTTCTAAATGCTGAAACGTGTAACTTCTGAATTTCATAAGGACATGATAAACCCCATCCTGTGTCAAATTTATGATTCTTCTCCACCAGAGTTTCAAACTGGCTACTGGCGCCAAGATTCTTTATGCGTGGGCAAAGGGGTCCCTCGTAATGTCGAACTCAAATGGTAATGTCATTATGAGCATATTTCTAATCCTGAATGAGCTAACAGTTATCGAACTATAAAATTACTGCTGTCTTTTGCTCCAAAAACACTGCTGCTTAATTGGTTTGGTATACACATGTGTGTGACCATCTTCCTGCTTCCTATTCACTGTTAGTGACCCTGTCTTCTTTGTGTGTTCTTCCCATCTACTTCATTCTAGCATAACGTCTAGCACAAAACTGAACATCGGTGAGAATTTTGTAAATGAATGACAGCATTTCAAATATATTATGTCCTTGGGGAGAGTATAGTAAATACATCTGCAGAAATACATATGAATCCTGTATTACTAATTATTATGCATGAATTTATTTTCTTAAAATGAATTTTATCTCTCAACCACACTAACATTAGAGGTTCTAAGTTTCTTACTGTTCAAATTAATGCTTTATTTTACATGTCCTTAGATTGTCACTTTCAGCTCTTGGAATGACCTTTATATTACATATTATGGGACTTGATAAACTAAATCTGAATTTATTAATGTCATTAGGATAGGCATTAATTTACATATCAAATAAAACGTTTCTTTCTTTGAACATTTTATCCTAACACTTATATAGTTCCAAAATCCAAATCTTAAGGACTATGGCTCTATTTAAAGATGTGGATTAGGGGCACCTGGGAGGCTCACTTGGTGAAGCATCTACCTTCACCTAGGTAGGTCAGGTAGATCAGGTCATGATCTCAGGGTCCTGGGGTCGAGTTCCTCATCGGGCTCCCTGCTCAGCGGGGAGCATGCTTCTCCCTCTTCCACCCCCCACTGCTTGTGGGCACTCTCTCTCTGTCAAATAAATTAATGAAATCTTAAAAAAAAAATAAATATGTGAATTATATTGATAATGCATTATTTGTGTATTAAAATATTTGTCATATTCTGGATCATCTATTTTATAATCACAAATAATTATTTGAAATTCCAGAACTGATGCTTTATTAAAGTAGCTGAAAATATTCAAAAGCCCATTAATACTAGTATAATAAGATAGTCATGATTCTGTTTATAATATTATGTTGAAAGAGGACATCTTTAGTTTCTAAGAAGACCTAACACAAATATAAGACTTCATTTCAGCTTTGAAGTTTCTAGTCTTGTCTAAACACTGGCAAAGGACTTCAATTTGGATTTTAATCTTCAGTGATATCTTTTTGTCTCGGTCTCTAAATCCAACCCATAGATAATTATTAGTTTAGTTGCGGTTTATGTTACCTTTTAATGTTTTTCTTTTTGATCTGGCACACCCATGAAAGCCAGAGAAATAGTACAATAATATTTACTTAGTACATGTCCAGAATAACTCTTAAAGGAGGAGGGAGGGGCCCCTGGCTGGCTCAGTCATTGGAGGGTGGGACTCTTGATCTAGGGGTTGTGAGTTCAAGCCCCATGTTGGTCTTAGAGCTTACTTTAAGGGGGAAAAAAAAAAAAAAGGAGGAGGGGAAATACCTACTCAAACATTTATGTTTAATGACAAGATCAAAGCATTCTGACAAATGCCTATATGTCCTGAAATACACTGCAATTAAGGTAGATGAATGGAAACATCCCCTATGGATCTTGTATTGTGTAAGCAAGAAGAAAAGGAAAAGGAGAACGCAACCTCACTCTTGAGTATATTGACTATATTATTCTCTACTTTTCTTTTTTTTTTTTAAGGTTTTATTTATTTATTTGACAGAGATCACAAGTAGGCAGAGAGGCAGGCAGAGAGAGAGGAGGAAGAAGGCTCCCCACGGAGCAGAGAGCCCGATGTGGGGCTCGATCCCAGGACCCTGGGACCATGACCTGAGCCAAAGGCAGAGGCTTTAACCCACTGAGCCACCCAGGCACCCCTATTCTCTACTTTTCATCTCCACGTAAAGAGCGTCTAATATCTTTCTCTATGAACCTGTGAATATGGTAGATGCCAAAAAATGTTCTTTGTTCCGTAGCACATCTACAGTTCCTTACTTGGCTTAGAAGCAATTCCCTCTACAAAATAAGAGTCAGCACATCACTTCTACAGTTCCAGGAACACATCAATCCCGTGATAATTACTGTCTCTACAGCTGGGGAAACATGGGACCAAGAGACGTCCATATCCAGGAATAATCCAGAGGGACAACAAAATAAGAAATTTCTTTCGGAGGAACACTTTAATGATGTTACGTAACTCATAGTGCTGTGAGAATAGATGAGCTAGAACTTGTTAAATAGTTAGAAACATATGTTGCAAATGCTAAATGCTCAACAACAGAACAATTATTAATCACCACCATTCTTTGTTCTTTTTCAAGCCATTTCTTTACCCCATTAGATTAAGTCATTTCTTTACCGCGTTCTGGAGATGGGGATTCTTTAGTCAGATCTAGAGGATCTTCCCTGGGGACATTGCGAAACTCGTCTTTTCTCTCTTAGCCTAGAATTTGTCTAATTAGCTGATCCCCTTAGTCATTCATTATGAACTTGGCAGCCTCCCAGAATATACAGCCACACTTAAAAATGAATTTTCACATACAAATTCATGTTCACTTCTTCAACTGTATTTCAGTTGACAACTCAGCTTTTTAAAAAGCTTTGTAAAATGTAAATTCTTACCTGAGTCAAAGATAATTAACTTTGAGTATGTATATTCCTATGTAATAAACTCTGGCCACTTTAAAAATGTGCCTTACTAACAGGATTATATTGTTGTCATGTTAAACTTTTCAGAAACCTTGGGACTTAATGGCAACTGACATTAATAAAATCTTCATAGGTCTTTGGCTTGGCTTCTTAAATACAGGAACAAGCTTTGTGGCTTGTAATTCAGCCAGTGATATAAAATAAAGAAAAGAAAAGGATATAAAGAAAATCTATAGGCAACAATGGTTTCAGCTTTTCGTTCTTTGTTCCTTGCTAACATCTAGTTGAGTAATAGTTTGGGATTGAAAGTAGGAGAGACTGTAATTGAAGGTATACTTACTTCCACATTTTACTCCCTCTGAAAATAGGAACCCTGGTTAGATCAATCACTAGCCTGGAGCTGTACAATGTCTATGGTATTTCTAACATATCCAGGGAACCAACGTAAACCAAATATCTGAATTCAGTTGAAAGCTGCTTATCATCAAAGTTCTCATTCACTTTTTTGGGACCAGACTGATTATTGAGAGAACGGTGGCAAAAGTCAGAAGAAAGCCCCATTTATAGACTTCTTTGCCTTCGGTAAAACATTTTGATGCTGGTATTTGTTTCTTCGGATATTTTGCAGATGATCGTCTAATGTATATCATGGTGATGACATAAACTTTGCTTTTTATAGATTTTGCCTACCTTAGCAGCTTTTCTAGCCCTCTTACCCTGCAATCCTCATCTTGTACATTTCAGGGGCAATATTTCCCCCAACATATCATGCCTTTTGCATAGGTTTTCCCCATTAACAGCAAATTCCTTTCTATGGCCCAGATCTTGTCAAACCTTTCTCCATTCAAATGGTATCCCCACTGGGAAGCACCCCCCAACTGCTCTTCTTTGGTGTTTGACACTGCATTTTAAGTAATTGACAACGGAATTTGCTTCCAACCACTCCAGGAGTTTCTTGAAGACAGAGCCCATGTCTTCTTTACATTTCTAGTGACAGCACTAAGCATAGATTCTGGGACAGATTTGACACTCCCTTGAGAGTAGTGTACTGTTTGTTGTCATAAATTCCTTATATTTGTTAATTGATATATTTTAATTTTTTTTATTTTTTTAATTTCTTTTCAGCATAACAGTTTTCATTGTTTTGGCACCATAATTGATATATTTTAAAAGTAAAATGGGTTTATGCTGGGGAACCTGGGTGGCTCAGTCAGTTGAGTGTCTGACTCTTAGTTTCGGCTCAGGTTATGATCTCCGGGTCCTGAGATGGATCCACACATCAGGCTCCCTGCTCAGCGAGGCGTCTGCTTGACACTCTCTCCTTCTGCTCCTCCTCTCACTCATGCCTTCTCTCTCTCTCATGAATAAATAAATCCTTAAAGAGACTGTGGACTCCGGGGAAGCAAACTGAGGGTTTCAGAGGGGAGGGTGTGGGAGGATGGGTTAGCCCTGTGATGGGTATTAAGGTCAATCACTAGCCTGGAGCTATACATGTATTACATGGCGCACTGGGTGTTCCATGCAAACAATGAATCATGGAACACTACATCAAAAAGTAATGATGTACTGTATGGTGACTAACATAACATAATAATAATAAAACACAACTTTACCTGCTGTACGGCAGATATCATTCAGTACTGATTAATTTTATTTGTTTTTCAAATAGATTTTACATTTTGACAGTGTTGATAAGCTAGGTGGAAAAGAAAAGAGCTTTGCTGAAAACATTTGTATGGATATGTATCCTCTATGAGGACTAATAAAAAATGTACTTTATAGGGTTAAGGAAACAAAAGAAGAAGGACATAAATGACAGCAGAAGGCTAAAAGGGGGCTAGACTAGCTACTAATAGATTAGTTGTCTGATGTTGATTTTATCATGATAGTAGATTATTTATGGTTTGTATATATGATTCTGAGGAATTTTGACCAAGAACGTGAATGTGCTTTCCATGGCTGTCATACCCTCAGATTCTTAAAGAAGATTATACCCAAAAAGGAGAGAATCATTGCTCTTCTAGTTGGAACCTTGTTTACATCAAAACTTGAATATCTGCAAATATTCTTTTTGTCTTTCAAACAACTCAAATTTTAATTTTTTAATGAGTCAATTATTAGATTAAGTGCTTTTTCTTAAAAACTAATTTAGTGGGACGCCTGGGTGGCTCAGTTGGTTGGACGACTGCCTTCGGCTCAGGTCATGATCCCAGAGACCCGGGATCGAGTCCCGCATCAGGCTCCCAGCTCCACGGGGAGTCTGCTTCTCCCTCTGACCTTCTCTTCGCTCATGCTCTCTCACTGCCTCTCTCTCAAATAAATAAAATAAAATAAAATAAAATAAAATAAAATAAAATAAAAACTAATTTAGTGCTGACCCTCTACTATATATTATGTAAGAAAATCAGAATAGCTTTACTTTGATTGTAAATATATTTGCTTGTGAACTTTTGTCAGGTTCTTTTCACTATTAGTGAATCTTTAACCACATAAAAGGTGAGAACAGTCACTTCCATAGTCACCCAAACATGAGCAACCTTAGAATGCTGTTAACGGTTACAACCAAAGATGAGCCAGGAATATTTCTAGACACTAAAGTTATAGTAATTAATAAAACAGATAAAATCTCTACTCATGACCTCAAAGGATATAAACCATAGGAAGCTTATTTTGGAAGTAATAATGGCAGAATAACTTAACCTACACCACAGAAACTTGCTCATGGTTTCAGAAAAGCGTTTGTTACATGTCAGGCACCATATCACATCGTAATTTCAACAGTGGGTATAGACAGCTGAGTACAGCAGTGGTAAGGGAGCATGTCAGTTTAAAAAGAAAAAGATCAGGTGCCTGAAAAAGCTCAGTGGGTTAAGCTTCTGCCTTCGGCTCAGGTCATGATCTCAGGGTCCTGGGATCGAGTCCTGCCTCAGGCTCTCTGCTCAGCGGGGAGCCTGCTTCCCCTTCTCTCTCTGCCTGCCTCTCTGCCTACTTGTGATTTCTCTCTCTGTGTGTCAAATAAATAAATAAAATATTTTTAAAAAAATAAGTAAATAAAAAATAAAAAGGAAGAGGTCATCACAAAAAGATGGCTACCACCCTAAAAAAGATAAACTGGGAAGGCTAATTTACATAAGCGGTCATCCTGGCCTCTCACTTAAATATATAAGGAAGCTCCTCTTACATACAAAGGCGGCATGGATACTACTTAGATACTACAAAGGAGATTATGAGAATTAAGGTGTGATTAAAAATGAGATTGTTCAGATGTCTTCCCTTTTTTACAAAAACAACTCGCCATAAGATATGGCTCATAGGAAAACAATCCTAAGAAGAGAAAGTTCAGGTTCCTGTGGAGAGGGCATGATTGCTGGACACAATAGCTTGTTCTGCTATGATGGTCAAGGATTCACTATACCTTTAAAATTCGAGTATTATCCAATAAGGACTATGTATGGAATTGAGAGAAATACAGAAATCAAAGAGGGACATCAGTGATGTACAAAATGGCCAAATGATGATAGAAAATGAATAGTAGAATATATGTGCCTGTGTGTGTATGTGCAAGGTATAGGTTCAAGAAGGCTGTGTAATTTATCTTTTAAAGATCTTATTTATTTATTTGACAGACAGAGATCACAAGTAGGCAGAGAGGAGGGCGGGGAGGGAGGGAAGCAGGCTCCCTGCTGAGCAGAGAGGCTGATGCGGGGCTCCATCCCAGGACCCTGAGATCATGACCTGAGCAGAAGGCAGAGGCTTAACCCACTGAGCCACCCAGGCACCTTGAAGGCTGTGTAATTTTAAAATCTGACGGGAATCCAAGTTTGAGGAGAACTAAAGGAAAGATGAGGAAAGTAGGAGAAATGCGACAGTATGTAAGACTTTTAAAGTTATTTTAGAAAAATACCTGTGAAAGTGACAATAAGAGGAAATTAGGAAGAAAAAAGGTCACACCGTGTGATGGGGAAAACAAGAAATGAAGAGGGGCACCTGGGTGGCTCAGAGAGTTGTGTCTGACTCTTGATTTCAGCTAGGATCGTGAGATCAGGGTGTTGAGATGGAGCCCTAAGCCAGATTCCACACTTGGGGGATTCTTCCTGAAATTCTCTCTCTTCCTCTCTCCCTCCCCGCTTCTCTAAAATAAATCAATAAATCTTAAAAAAAAAAAAAAAATGGAGAAAGTGATTTGATTAAAATAATCCCAATTTGCTACTTATTGACTATAATCAAGTTCATGTCTAATGATTTATCTGAATCTGAGTCTTCGTTTTCTTTTTGTAAATTGTACACAAGTCTCTTGATTTCCCTCAATATTAGTGTTTTATTGTGTTTTTTGTTGTGGTGGTGATGGTTTTTTGTTTGTTTTGCTTTGTTTTGCTTTTGTTTTTAAGAATACTATTTGATAGGACTAGTAGTTTTATCCCATGACACTGTCTAAGAATGTACCCTATAAATGATAAAGCACTCTTAAAAATATTTATTACCATAGCTCTATAGTGAGAGAAAAAAAAGAAATTTAAAGAAACTACTTTGGAGGTTTAAAGCCTAGACATAAGAGAATAAAAACTAAAGGAGGTATAGAGTTTTAAAGTAAAATCATAAAACTAATATGAAAGAAAATTCTAAAATCCAAAAGGTAGATTTTAATAAATATAACAAGAAGTGTAGTTAATAATTGTTGTACGATCTTCCTTAGTTAAGAAAAAGATCAAAAAGATAATACAGCTTGCTTCGGAGCAATGAAAAAATTATATGGAGATTAAGTAAAAGGCCAAAGGGAATTTGTACCTTAATCTATTGAAACTTCAAAGCAATAGTCTCAAGGTAATAAGAATTAATTCAAGATCCAAAAATAGAAACAATTCTTTAGTCAACATGTAAGGCTTTTATGAGGTGACAGAATTTATAGTCAGTGACTTGAAGCACCATGTTGATGAAAGTGGGGGATAGTTTTCTTTCAGCTGATGCAGTAGCCCCCTCTTATCTGCAGGGGATACATTCCAAGACCCCCGGTGAATGCCTGAAACCATGGATAGTACCAAAACCTATGCATACTGTTTTTTTCCTATACATACATACCTATGGTAATGTTTAATTTATCAACTAGGCACAGCAGGAGATTAACAACAATAACAATAAAATAGAACAATTATAACATTATAATAAGAGCTACGTGAACATGGTCTCTCTCTCTCTCTCTTAAAATATCTTTTTATACTATACTCACCCTTCTTGTGATGATGTGAAGTGATCAAATGCTTATGAAACGAAGTGAATGACCTAATTTTAAGCTACTACTGACATTTTGACAACGTCAGGAGGAGAATCATCTACTTCCAGACTACAGTTGACCTTGGGTAAAAAAACTGTGGGAGGTGAAAGGCAAATGAGAGGGACTACTGTCCTTGAAAAGTGGGGATGAGGAAATCTATTCTGATGCAAATTCTTTGCTAAAATATGTGATTTTTATAACTCAATATTTTATATAAGTTATCACACATGAATTTATTAAATTCAGGTGATAATTATGAATTCATCAAAAAAAATCAATACATGTCCATGTTTATTTTAATTTCATTATATACTTTTCTTTTTCCCTGCCAAATTTTCATTGTATAAAATGTTAAAATTCTGAACATCTATCTTCATATCATCCATCATTCCAACTACATTTCTCAGAGCTGTGCATCTGTCCATATTTTGATCGCTCTCCTTTTTGTCTATATTCTCTGCATTTACTTACACATACAGAAACACAACTTATTTTATTAAACAAGTTGGGATTTTATTAAAGATAATATTCTGAAAGTTGATTTTTTAAAAAAGCCTTCAAAATATTTTCATGCTAGTATAAATCTGTTGCATTTTTAAGTAGCTGCAGAATATTCCATGCTGTAAATATATCATAACTTAACCCATTTCTATACCTCAGGATTTTAAGTTGGATCTAATTTTCTTTATTGCAAAAAAATCCTGCAGCATTTTTGTATGTACATCTTTAAACATATATGTGAGATACATTTCTATATCCCTAAGAGGGAAACGGCTGGGTCTAAGTAAATACATTTTTTAAACAGTTTTAATCAGTTCTAAAGTTACTCTCCAAAATGGCTTTGCTTTATGTTTGAATGCTAATTTTTTACTAACTAAGAAATTATGCAAAACATTATTATTTTAAATGAATTTGAACATTGCATTTAATCCAGTCTGATATATATTATCAGAATATATGGTTTATGCTAAAATTACAGATTTCTACAATTTTATTTTCATAGTTCATTTTTTCTCACCTGGAAACTATCAGCAAAATTAAGTTCAGGTTCCTGGTGCTGCAAGTACACTGTATCAAAATTATTAGCATCATTGTGTTTTAAGAATATCACTTTATGATTTTTTTCCAAAAATAAAAATAGTGGGAAAGTTTGGCTTGCTGTAATGTGTAGAATGTGTAATCTAAAACTAATCTAAATCTAATGTTTAGAATATATAATCTAAAACAAACCCCAAATCCAAATTAAATTAAACATAGTCTTTGCACAATTGGTGTTACAAAAAAAAATCAACTGAGACCATAAATATAGGAAAGAGGGAGAGCAATATCTTTTCATTCGAGAACAGTATCCATATATAGCAATTGATTTTCTTTCTGAGTGAAATCATTTATAGCATCCATATGATTATTCTCATTGCTACATGTATGTGTGTAACTGATGTATATTCTCAAGGAATCATAGGTAAAAGTGGTAAAATGTACATAGTTGTTGACTAATTGGGTCATGACCTAATTGTTACATGAGGTGAGGGAGAATTATATGTCAATTCTAATTACAAATTTCTTTCCTTTGCAATTGGGAGAATGATGATTCTATTGATTGAACCACATAAACTTTATAACATTTGATTATAACTTTAACCAGTTCGTATCTGATAAGATGGTGAGTCACATATGCAGAAAACACAGAGGGTGTCTAGAAAAAAAGTGTTAGCAGTTATTACCAGAGATGAGCTAAGAACATCTCTAGGTACTGACATTATAATAATTAATAAACCAGATAAACCCCCTCCCCATGATTTCTGAGCATAGGAGCATAGGTTAAAGAATAAAGCATAGGAAAGCCTACTCTGGAAACTAACGACAAAAGAATAGCTTAAACAACATAAACCATAGAAAGTTGCTCATCATTTATGAAAAGCACTTGTTCTTTTATTTTTAGGTCTCTTAGATCTAGACTAGAGGTATAGAATTGGAAAAATCTGTTGAGATATGAATCTTAGAGCCTCGCTTCAGGTTTGCTTAACATCATCCAGAATGAAAGCACAATAAAAACTAAACAGAAAATATGAAGGCCTAAATGGGGAAGCTTCACATAAGTTGACACTTTTCTCATTTTGTTCACTACTTCATCACTAGTGCCTGAAATTATGTATGACATGAAGTAAACGCTCAAAAAATATTTGCTAAGTAGATGTGTAAACAATTGTTCATTTACTATTTTCCTACACTGACGAAGTTAGCCACTGAAAAGCGAGGATAAATGCATTATAATAAAATCAGCAGTAGGGGTGTGGAAGCATATTTCTGTGCACTCAGCTTCCTCATCGGTCCAATGGGAATAAATTAATGCTTACTTCAAATAATGGAATTAAGCAATGTAACCTGTTTAAAGGACTTAGCACAATAACTGAGTCATGGTAAACAATATAATGGTTACTATTGCTATTACCATTAATGTTAAATTGTGGACTAAGAATTTAGAGTTTATGAATATTTGTCCTCAGCCTACCAATAACTCATTTAAATACTGAGAAAATTCATTGAGGGTCTGAGTTGATTTTTTTTTTTCTTTGAGTAAATTACTGTTAACCAGATTAACATTTAAAAGTTAAGGTAAATTTTTTTAACAATGACTCAAACCCAATTTTTAAACAATAAAAAAATAGAATAAAATTCCAACTCAATGTTGTTTTTGTTCCTGGTAATTCTAAATTATTCACTGCATAAGAATTATAGTTAAAGAGTTATTTCATAAACAATGTTTTTTTTTAATTTATTTACTTGTCAGACAGAGATCACAAGCAGTCAGAGAGGCAGGCAGAGAGAGAGGAAGGGAAGCAGGCTCCCTGCCAAGCAGAGAGCCCGATGTGGGGCTCGATCCCAGGACCCTGGGACCATGACCTGAGCCGAAGGCAGAGGCTTTAACCCACTGAACCACCCAGGCGCCCCTCATAAACAATGTTTAAGTGCAATATGATGGTAATGACATTTGGTCACTGCTGGTTTTCACAAATTTTTATGTTGTTTGGTTAGAGAACTCCAAAGGATAAAACCATTTTTGAAAGGGTTATTCTAAAGATTTATTTATTTATTTATTTGACAGGCAGAGATCACAAGTAAGCAGAGAGGTAGGCAGAGAGAGAGGAGGAAGCAGTCTCTCTGCTGAGCAGAAAGCCCGATTTGGGGCTCTATCCCAGGACCCTGGGATCATGACCTGAGCTGAAGGCAGGGGCTTTAACTCACTGAGCCAACCAGGTGCCTCTTGAAAGGGCTAGTCTAAAGTTATACTTCTTTACCAAAGAATTACTAATGAAAAAAAAATCACCTAAGATCAAAATAAGTTAGATCTTGGCTTATAGATATATTCAGCTTTTAAGTTTAATTGGTATAAATTCAGAATTCTATTAATTTAATTGAAATGACTATGAAAGGATAATCAGAAAGCTGACTTAAAGGATCAGTTATTATATTACATTTAATTTTATGTCATTTTCACTGACCTTGGTTGATTTCAGAAACAGGAGGTGAGAGAGTTTGACCATTCGGTAGTCACATTAGTTGTTTGATTTCAATAAAATTAAACTACACATGTAGGAATGACCTTCAGCCCACAGGCTGAATCTGATTCTCCTCACTCTCTTTACCTACCACCAGTCCATTCCACCATCATCTTTAGCCTGGACTATTGCAATAGTTCTGTAACCTGCTTTCTGCTTCTCTTGAAGGATGAATAGCCAGAGCAATCTTTTAAAAAACTAAAATCAGGGGCACCTGAGTGGCTCAGGGGGTTAAAGCCTCTGCCTTTGGCTCAGGTCATGATCTCAGGGTCCTGGGATCGAGCCCCAAATCGAGCCTAGCATGGAGCTCTGTGCTCAGCGGGGAGCCTGATTCCCCCACCCCACCCCCGCCCCCGCGCCTGCCTCTCTGCCTCCTTGTGATCTCTGTCTGTCAAATAAATAAAATCTTTTTAAAAAATACTAAAATCATAATTCTCCTACTGAAAACTCTCCAAAGACATCTATTCTTATAATGAAAGAAACACTTTACATAATAATCCACAATTCCCGGCATGAGCAGGCCATAGCTTGCCACTCCCACCTCATCTCCCATCGGACTCCACCATTTTCTTGGCCCTTTGTTTTCTTCATAATACACACTAAAGCTGTTCCAGTCTCAGGACCTTTCCTTTTGCCTTTTCTTCTTCCTGAGATGTCCTTCCTCAGGTTATCCCATGGCTGGCTGCTTGCTGTTCTCGCTGCCCTTGAACTATTAACTAAAACACCACTGGAAGTCATACCCCAGTCACTCTCTACCTTTCGTCCTGCATTATACTTCATAAAACCCATCACACTTAAAAGTTTCTTTCTGTCTCTAGCTCTTTATATACAGAAAGCCCTATGAGTGTAAGAATATTGTATGTTTGCTTCACTGTAAGATCTTTCGTGCCTAGCACAGAGCCTTGCCCATAATAGGTACTCAGTAAATATTTGTCGGATGAATGAAAGGCTATCTGAACATGCAGATCAAAATAGATATACACATTAGTAGCATCAAAATGGTCTGTTCCCTGTGTTGAGTGTTTTCTTGCTTGCTTCTCAAGATTCATCTCTACCCTTCATCCTGTTCGATGCCCTGGGAGACTGATCCATTTGGACATCAACAGCTTGGTTTCTACTTGAGTTTGGCCAGTGGTAGGCATTTGCAAGTGATAGTATAGAGGGAAAGGATGAACTTGGGAATTTTTGCCAGACTCCTTTTCAGACGTAATGACCCAAGTTGGCTGGACCTCTTCAGCCCTCTACAAAAGGCCACAGTCCTGTCGGAGAAACATCTCCATATAGCTATCCTTCTTAAGACTAGAGGTGGTAATAGCTCCTTCTTGTGACTAGCCCCAGGGCAATTTTCTTTAAACCTTGCATAAACTTTTGTAAATAATCCCTTTATTAAAGTATCCTCAAAATACCAGCGAGAGTGTGCCATCTGTTTCCTGCTAGGTCCCTTATTTGAAAAATTCATTCAAAAGATTTTTCACCTAGATTTTTAAAAATAATGGATTGATTTATCATTTGGGCATGTTATTTAAAAAAAAAGAGAGAGAGAGAGATGAGCACCCAACTTAAAGCAATTTTATGTAAGCTCATAATTTCTTTGAACTGCATTATTCTCCCTCTCTAAGCACAAATATGTAGAGATACACACACACACATATGTATGTATGAGGGACATATGAATATAGAAAATGTTTTAGTTTTCGTTCATAATATATGTGTGTCTATTATAATATAAATAAAATAAATCCATTTGCTACTTCAGGAGTATGCACATTTTATGCTGTGGTTTTCAGTATACCTTGGTCACCACTGTATATCTTAGAATTAGTCATTGTCCATGTCAATACACAACAAATGTTCCATGATACTATGACACTATCCAACAAATTTGAATAACATTTGTGAATTTAGTCTCCTGGAAACAGTATGTGTGTTTTGTTGGAAACTGAGGAGTCACCTGATAATAGAAGTTTTAGTTATGTGGGCAGATTAGAAAGATAAGACCACCACTGGGTGAGAAGCTTTTATTGTCAAAATTGGTCTTATGGAAACTCAAAAGTCAGTGATGTGTCTGGGTATCGGGATTCCATGATAAAACTTTTAAAATATAGGTTCCCAGGCTTAGGCCCAGAAATACTGAATTTAGATGCCCTCGAGTTGGCCTGGTAATCTTTATTTCAATTAACTCAAGTTCTCCTGATGGTCAGCCACTGTGATTACTTCCCATAGAATCTCCCTAAATCCAGTTCAGCTATATTTCTCTTTACATGGGCAGATTTTTATTAATTGAACTTTTGCATTCGCAGATTTCTGTTTGTAGTACCTTTTCACTACCTCATTTCAGTTTCTTTAACGGCACCACTTTTTTTTTTAGAAGTGTTTCTATTTTGATCTCAGATGTTAAAGTAAGAATTAGAAAATACAGTTGACTGGAGGTCTAGTCATTTAAGAAAAAGAAATAGAAATTTCTATAAAAATCCTTTTATCTTTAAGCATTAGCCAATATTAGTGTCATAATACGATTTGCAATCACTAGGCATCACATCACTAATCTAATAAGAATTGAAATGTTTTTAAAGGAAAGTAGAAAAATAATGACAAAATAAATTAGATTATAGGTACACCTTAATTTATAAGATAGATGTGTTTCTGAAAGATTAGCCATCGAGGTAATTTCTATTAACTAAATTATATTTTCCCATTGACTTGGGCTTATAATTGCAAAGGCATGGCTCTTACAGTGGGATGCAAAGAAGAATGTGAGCTAGAAAGCAAATATAACTTTGATGTAAAATTATTTTATAAATCATGTATTTAAATATAATTATAGACATTGATTAAATAATACAGCTGACCGTAGAAAAAGAAGAGTTTCATGGGTCCACACATATGCATATTTTTTCAATAAATATGGTATAATACTTAAATGCATCAAGAAATAGTGCATCTCGGTGCGCCTGGGTGGCTCAGTTGGTTGAGCGACTGCCTTTGGCTCAAGTCATGATCCCGGACTTCCAGGATCGTCCCGCATCAGGCTCCCAGCTCCTTGGGGAGTCTGCTTCTCCCTCTGACCTTCTCCTCTCTCATGCTCTCACTCATTCGCTCTCAAATAAATAAATAAAATCTTAAAAAAAATAGTGCATCTCAATCTCCATGGATTTAAGGGTGTAGACGTAAGTGGAAGATATGAAACGAGTAGGGAGAAACAGACTAGATAAAGCATATTGATGTTTCCTTTCTTTTAGGGTAAGGTAGTATCTCTGTATCCTTAGTAAATATAGCCTTTTCTAAGATCCTAAAAATAAAACAAATTTTAATTAGCTTCAATTATTTTCTTATTCTTTATATGAAAGGCTATGGGGATTAACCGAACGTAGTAAGGAACAGTGTCTCTAAAAGTGGAAAAATTTTATGCATTTCCACTAACCTAGAATATTCTGGAATATAAGTTACTCAGATTTAGTATTTTGATAAACATGAGTTTCTCTATGGTTACTTTTTTGCAGGGACGTCTGCCCAAATACTTTTAGGATGATTACCATTGTGTGAAATCTCATTTTCCTTATTTTTGAGCCTGAATCTGAGAGGGCATAAACATTTGGTCGGACAGACTCTAAAGCATTAAAAAGTTTTTAAAGGGCTGCTAAAGTGGCTTTGTTTCTTATTCAAGATTCCCTATACAACCACCTAATGGATTTCTTTTTCATTTGACATTCTTCTTTCTCAAGCTACTTAGGTAATTTGTCCACTGGAAGACCAGGGTGAAACTCTGATTAAGCTCACAATAGCAATGGGGGGCGGGGGTGGAAGGAGTGTTCATTCTTCCCTGAGCTACAGCTGTGCTTGAATAGGGAATGGCCAGAGCTACTCACAAGGTGAACTGCACACAAGTGTGTGACTCCAAATGGGGCTGCCCTGTGATACAGATCCCAGCGGTTTTCACACTCACTTTCTAAGGTGTGAAACCCCTAGAAAATGACATGGCTGTGTTGGAAGTTCTTACTATCAGACTCTTCCATTTTTACTTAAACCGTGGAGTCACCAGCTCAATAAAAATGCGAGGTGCCGGATTAGAAAAAGACCTGGTTTTGTTAAGGGAGGAACAATCAGGCCAGCTGGAGCCTGGGGGTAGTCAAAAGACCACCTAAGTTTTGTTCTATTATAACAGACAAGCAAAGGAATTGTGGATTGATGCTGGCCATTAAAGAGAGAGAGGAAGAGAGCACTCACCTAAATGAATAAGCAGAACCTTATTCAACATTTGTGTTCCTGCTTCTTCCTTTTGCTGAATAATGAATCTTTCACTCTATTAATTATGTTTTTATTGTTAACTTTGTCACATATTATCACAAATCATAGATTATAATCACAAATATCTAAGGAATTCTAATGAACTTCAGATATTTGCTTTCAAAATTGTATCCTTCCTACCTACTAAAAGTTCAGCTTACAAAAAGCCTTCTAAAAAAGACAGTACTCATTTAAGAGAAAAAAAAAAATGTATATACATATATATTTCTAGCCAGCATTTCAGGAGAAACCTTGTCATTTCCCCCCAGTGCAGCTCATCATAAAAGCTCTAAGGAAATAGTGTTTAAAATCAATTAACCAAGGAGGCCAAAATCAATTTAACAAGAGTTAGCTAATGTTTTACTAAAGCAAAATCTCTTTTCTTTTAACATGATTAATATCATTTAGGGGTTGTTATTAGTGCTGTCACTTCTAAAAATTGTGACCGGTTTGTAATGAAAAGGCCTTTGTGTACACGTAAGGGATTTATAGAAGCACAGAAATGTAACATGGAATTAGTGATTCTATCTTTTCCTTGCCTTTGATATTTTAAGAGAACACTCCATTTTTACTCTGTCTTCTTGGAATGCCTCCTAAAAGGTCACTGAAGGATCAAGAAATACTTAACCTATAACCACCGACGATTAAAACAACTCTATGCAAATTATATTCTAGGATGACATTTAGCACTGTTGATATTGGGTAGAGTTATAAAAATCAATGGATTTTAGAGTTAGAAGGGGCTAAACATATAGGCCAGTAATTTCCACATTTTTAACAGCTTATTTCTTATAAGAACCCCTTATACAAATAATGCTAAAGCTGGGCCTAGATGGGTTTCTCCCTCATCATACCCCTATCCCCAGCCCACAACCCACAGTGTGAAAAACAGACAATGACCCCTTACCTTAACATAATAGGAAAGTAAAACCTTAACATAACAGGAAAGGAAAACCTGTTGAAGTGACGTGTCACGTTAGCACAACATATTCCTGCATTGGAAACATAACTTGATCCATATCCGGTATTAATATTTGGTTTTATTAACTTATTTATTTGCTTCTCACTATCCTTGTTCTCATATGTAATTTTCACCTGCAGTTTTACACTTGATATTAATTTGCTTTGTCAGATCATGGTGCCACTGTGAATTAGACCCACACATAAATCTTCATCTTTCCTCTAAAAAAAGAACAAAGAAACAACAAACTGAACTTGCTTTACTACTGCTTGTGAACAGCACATTTTTGTTATCTTAATATGCATATAAGATTCTCAGCCACCAAAAATGACATCATTTATCTTTGTAAGTCCAGCTCCTGGTAATACAATGTTAATACCATGTAACTGAGACATTACCTTTATATGCTTTAAGTCGAGACATAGGAAATAACCAATATTTGAACTTCTTAGTCTACAAAG